>WNHD01000057.1:0-63224 GCA_011057455.1 Ganaspis sp. Gsp50
ATCCAGACGAGTGTCCAAAACGTTATAATACTCAAATTGGGGTGCTTTTTTCTGGGGAATCTAATGCAAAAAGAATAATTCAAAAAAAATTTCCGGAACGCAGTCAAATTTGCAAAAACATAAAGTATGATTTTTTTTCAAAAAATCAAATTTTATGTATACATTTTATGAAAGTGCTACTTGATCCAGAGAAGTGTAGTGTTTGTAAAATAACTTAAAGTTTGTATTTTCTTATCCCGAATCGAATGCAAAAAGAAAAACTCCAATAAAATTTTAGGAACACAGTCAAATTTGCAAAAATGTGAAACTTGATTAATGTAATAAAAATTTCATAATCACAGCTACAAAATTTTTTAAAATTCTAATTGGTCCAGACGAGTGTCAAAAACGTTATAATACTTAAATTGGGGTGCTTTTTTCTGGGGAATCGAATAAAAAAAGAGTAATTCAAAAAAAGTTTCAGGAACACTGTCAAATTTGCTAAAACATGAATCAAGAATATAAAAAGAATTAAATAATTGTACCCTTATATTTTTACTTTATTTTAAAAAAATATGCATTTTAATTTAAATGACATTGTTTATAAAACTTTTTTTTTTAGAAATTCCTTAAACTTTGGGCCTTTGATATTTTTCCATAAATATTTATTAAAATCACTGACATCCCTGACTTCCTTCGCTTGTGGCAACCCTGGATTTGTACTTTATTTTTAAATTTATATTTATGTTTTTCATATATGTACATATACGATTCTCCAATGAAAAATCATCAATGCAAATGTCTTGCATTTTTCATGATTTATGTTAATGTATCCTTAAATCCCCTGTAATACTAAAAAAAAGTTTCAAAGTATAACGCAAATAGAATCTAAAAATAGCAGTACGAGAAATAATAAAAAAAACAAAATTAATATTTACGAGGAAACATGGATGAGCTCAATTTTAAAAATTGAATGGCTCACAACACTTTTATATTTTCTGGCTATGAAATTTTCAGAGAAAATATAAAATTGCACTCATGCAAATTTAACATAAAATGTGTGAGGGGAAAAAGGAGATCGATTTCTTTGCATGCTAATCTGGTTATGAGTATACATGAGTAAAGTTTGGTAAATATCAGCAATAGAATAACCTTTATAAAAGTATGGTGAATGATGATACGCTCATAAATCTTGCGTTGAAAATTTAATGAAAAACATAATACGTTCTCGATATAACTGTGCAATGTCCGATATGCTCTGTAAATCTATGTATAATTTCATAAAAGCAAAATTTGCACAGCAACGTACAATGTACAATAATACTATAGAATTTATCTCGCCATGCGACACAAGAATTTCAAATGAGATAAATTACGCTCCCATTATATTAACTTTAGTATTTGCATAAAAAGGTAACAAACATATATATATAACTTTTTCATTAATACTTAAAATCTGTATATACACTCATGGAATTATTCATGATATAAAAAAAACCTCATATCAAAATAAAATTATCACGCGATATCATGATAAAATATTTCACGATAAAAATTGTGATTCTCATCAACTGGAATAAATTTACGTCGGGATTTTACATGAATCAAACATATTTTTTTTAATACAAGCGTATTTAGAAATATTTGCAATTTTTACATTTTTTAATTACAAGTTTAATCACAACTTAGAAATTTGTATATTTAAGAGCGTATCTTCAATATTTTAAACGTATATTTTAAATATTTTAAGTATATATTTTAAATATTTTAAACGTATATTTTAAATATTTTAAATATATATTTTAAATATATTTTAAACGTACATTTTAAATATTTTAAAGTAAATATATTGTTATATTATTAAATTCAGAAGAAAACACATCTTGGGGTAATTCTACGAGGGATAATGCGATAACGATTATGACCACGAAACTTTCACAAACGACGACTCTGGATCTTTTCAACCCTTTCTATTTTCTACTTGTGATTGCGTTCAACCCAGCTTACATTGTCCGAATAAATATATACATGATTCCACTACAGACACGCGAAAAGATATTCAACCTATCATAATTTTCAAAAGACTCAAAATATTAATTTCCAGTTTGGACAAAACTCTTAATTATTGACTAAAATAATAATAATCAATAATAATAATAGTTGATTTATTTCTTTTCTAATTTGCTTTACCCTTAAGAATTATAATTTGTTCCTTGTTATTTTGACATAAAGGGTTAATCGTATGACTAAAGTTTACAAACAATAATAGTCAATGTTAATAATAAATGATAATCAATGATAATAATCAATGATAATAATCAATGATAATAATCAATGATAACAATCAGTGATAATAATCAATGATAACAATTAATAATAATAATCAATAATTAACGGAAGATTAATCACTGCGGTTAAAAATTTATTCATCGATTAACTTTCAATTGAAACCTATCCATAACTAATTCAATAGTAACATTAACTTCTGTTAACTTTCTGTAACAAATTACTTTTCAAAAATTCATTACAACGGCATTTTGACTAAGATAAAATTCGAGTTTGAGTGATATTAAGAAGTAACAATGTTTATAATTACTTAATGAAACTTAATTATTCGCTTCAATCATAAAGGCGAATACGCCATATGGAGACTGTAGAAACACTTAATTATTCAACTAGTAAACCGACAGAACAAACTAATTAATATAGATTACAACGTAAACCTTGACTCTGGATACATATATCTTAATTGAAATCTGTACTTTCAACTGTTGAAATTATATTTTCCGTTTCTAGAATTTTTCTTGTTCCAAAAATAAACAGTGATATCCTAAATTTATTTTCAAAAATCACCCCTTTATGAATAAATTAGTAGTACTGTGTTGGTCTTTGATCATTAAAAATAAACGTTAAAATTTTGTAAAAAAAAAAACTATTTTCCTGGAACAACGAAGCGTTTTACTACAATGACTATTCATTTCACTGTACAGTCAACTCTATGAATAGTGCCACTAAAACTCTACAAATAGAGTAATACAAATAGTGCAATATTTGTTATCTCTAGAGCGTCTTTTGCTTCCTATGTTTGCAAATGTCCTTTGTTTGCAAATTTCCTTTGTTTGCAAATGTCCTTTGCAAATTTATGCAAAACTGCGGCACTATTCATAGAGTTGGCTGTATTAAAAAAATCAGGCGTTTTAACAAAACTTTTCGCTACTTTAGTAAAAAATTTTGCACCAGCTCATTTCGCAATAAATAATTTGTTTAAAATGAATAAAACTGTTACGGATCAAGCGACGATTTGTTTAAATTGAAATAAACATTTGTTTAAATTGAAATAAACATTAGTTTAAATTGAAATAAACATTAGTTTAAATTGAAATAAACATTTTTTTAAATTAAAATAAACATTTGTTTAACCGTAAATAAAATAAATGTTAAAACTTTTTAATAAACTTCAACGTTTCAATAAACTTTTTTCCCAGTGCATCTTTAGTGCAACTTTTCGCTGCTTTAAAAAACCTTGTCACTACTTCAAAGAAACTTTTCGCTATTCCAGATAAAATCATTCAGCGTGTACACGAATATTAAAAATTAACAGCACTGAATATAATTTCAATACAAAAATGCAACTACAAATGCTACTATACGATTGGCATTAAAACTTGAATGAAAATTGCGCAAATAGTGAAAATTCTTTTCTTTAATCTTTGAAGATAATAAACCGATTAAAACTTATCAATCCAATTGCCTTTCCAGCGGAAGTGATTGACGAGAATTGTGAACTTTCTTCTTCTCGGCATCGTCGTTAGAGTAAAGTACTTTACGTAACTGTATATTCATCGAAAGGAAATTTTAATCGATTGAAAGGTTGCAGAGGAAAAGTTTCTAACAAGATGGAACGTTATAAGACAAAATTAATATCAAACATTTTAATTATTGGAAAAGACAAAAAAAAATAAACCCTTGAAAGCGCTCACTTCCTTTTGCATTTTAAATTGCATAATGTAATGAATTTTATAAAAAATTACCGAGCATTTCAAGTTAATAAATTTTTAATTGTAGCAAATTTCTCCGATATTGTATTTTTTGAGAGGAATATTAAACAGAAAAAGATAAAACAAAAATCCAATGCAGCAGAATGAAATTTAAATTAATAATTAAAATTCAAGTGTCCAATTAGGGAATTAAATGAAGTTAAAACATGGAAAATTGAAACAAAATAGGATACAGAAAATTGCAATAAATTATGATTTTGAACAATCAAGTAAATTAAAATTCAGGAAGAGAGAAATAAATAGAAATACACAAATGCATAAATAATAAATAAATAGAAATAAACAAATGCATAAATAATAAATAAATAAATAAGCAATAATAATAAATAATTTGCACCTTTTAATTAATAATAATAATAATAATAATAATAATAATAATAATAACAATATTAATAACACAGTGAAAAAAATGTCTGGTTAAATTAACCAGAAAGGAATGTTAAATATGCCCTTACTATTTTTTCTGGTTAAAATAACTAGAATATTAGTTAAGTCAACCAGAATAATAGTTAAGTCAACTATCTAGTTAATTTAACCAGAAAAAATAGTAAGGGCATATTTAACATAACTTTCTGGTTAAGTTAACCAGACATTTTTTTTCAGTGCATTAACGAAAAATAAATTAATTGAAAAGTAATAAAATATTCCACGATAAAATGTAGAGAAATTATTGAAATAAACCCATAATAACAATTAGATAAATCCATAAATAAAAAAAATAAAACAACAAATAAAATAAGTGAACAAAAATTGCATTTAATGAAAATAACTAAAAGAATTGCAAATCAATGTTTGAAACCCTAAAAATAATATATTTTTAATCTATCTTTGGATCTATTAATTAATTGATTATTGCATTTCCTTTTTATTCTTTTATCTTCGCATTATATTTTAGTTTTTATCTTCTATTATTTGTATTATTATTTTGTATAAAATATGTTTCTAAAGTATGGAACGTTAATTTGAACGAATTGTTTTTTTTTCATTTTTATTTTTTAAAAATATACTTTTGTATTGAAAATAATAAACAATAAGAAATAATACAAATAATAATTGAAAATAATAACGTAAAGGTTAATAATTATTACATAGAAAAATATTTTCGGACAAATCTGAATTTTTAAAAATAGATGAACAAAAATTTCGTTCATGTGAACGTTCGGAACTTTATTCGCATATAAAATGGAGGGCACTGAAGAAATATAAAAACCTTAAAAAGATGTACATAAAAATAAATGAAATAAATAAATAAAATAAATAAAATAAATAAATAACATAAATAAATAAATTAATAATAATAACAATAATAATAATGATAATAATAATAATAATAATAATAATAATAATATACAATAAAAAAAATAAAAATTCTTTTCTATTTTATTTTATATTCTTAATTATAATTTTAATTTATTTTGTTTATAAAAAAGTAAAAATCATATTTATACTTTTTATATTTTATATAAATAAAATAAAGTACAAATAAAATAATTTCATTTTTACGTTGAAAATTACTTAAAATACAACATTAAATTGCAATTCTTTTTTACTATTCTGCAAAAAATTTTCCGACTTCTCAGAAAGCACTTTTTTCTTTATATTTTCAATTGAGGTGAATATCCTTGACGGAACATTGTGTCAGCATAAAAATACCAAAGATACGAGGTTGCAAGTGTTTCGTGCGTAACGACCTAGTAATGATGATACGCAGTTAGACTAACAAATGCCACAAAATATCTAATTATCTCTAAACTAAAATAAAAATCTTTTCTGTAAAATTATCAAATTTTTTCCCCAACAGTTTAGTGACACATATGTTCTTTCGAGGTCAATGACACGGCGGGAAAAACGTCCAAATATAAAATCCACCAAACCCGGTACAATTCAACCCGGAAATAAAAGAAAAAAAAACTAATTTGCAATTATAAAGTAACTTACGTGATATATTGATGAAAAAAAAAAAATGCATACTGCGTGCTTGGGTGAAATTTACATATTTTCTGAATGGATGAATGAAACAGATGAATGAAATGGATATTAAAATTTTGCAAATTAATTGTAAATGTGCATAATAAATGTTAAAATTGAATAGAGAGGGTTGTAAGAATTGTCGTGAGTTTTATAATTAATAAAAAGATAAATAACTGACCGGTGATTTTTGCAGTGTCCACACCGTGAATTGCGCAGTATACAATCTTAGGTTGGTCCAGGGACCGCTTATTAAAGAAGGTGCCCGATTCAACTTCCTAGCTCAATGACTACAAAGATATTTGTAATTTTTCGCGATTACAACGCCACATTACGGATTCGCACGATATTGCGCCAACTTGCAAAATGTTTAAATAACACAAACGTTTATTGTCTCAATTATCATCCCACCAGAGTCTTAATTTGCAAACAATTGTGTGGGAGTATCACATTACATCATTAACTATTATATGATAATTATTTATTGTTCCATAAAAGAAACATCAACAATTTAAACGAATTTTCAGAAAAATGTTATTTTGTTTCCTTTTTGCAAAAAATCATTTCAAAATAATAATTGAAAGTTTCTTTTTGCAAATAATCAACGCAAAAAAATATATAAATAAAAATTATCATCAAGTTGATTATATTTTTGATTATCTGTAATATTGTATATTTTTATAATCAAATAATCAAAGCAAAAAAATATATGAATAAAAATTATCATCAAGTTGATTATATTTTTGATTCTCTGTAATATTGTATATTTTTATAAATTTTATATTTTTTATAAACTTTATATTTTTATAAATTTTATGTTTTTATAAATTTTACATTTTTTATAAATTTTAAATTTTTTATAAATTTTATATTTATTATGAATTTTATATTTATTATCAATTTAAAATTTATTATATTTATTTTTATATTTACTTTTATAAATAACTTTTATTTTACTAATAATAAAGATACAATTTTGTATTAAAATTTTAACCGATTGTAAAGCTTTCAAAAGTAATTTAAATATTTTTAATAAATAATCAAGTCTAAAAAACATTATTATTAGTTACATTATTAATTTCTAAGAAATCATATGTAGTTAAATTTATATTTCCAATTATTTTACTAATAAGTCCAAATGCAACAGTGAATTCGGTTGATGTATTATTTTCGGGGAAATTATGAACGTCAGTGTTAATTAAGGAACTGATAATGAGATTTGAGAAATACCGTACATTCAAAGAATTTTTTTAGAATTGTAAAAGCGGATCTTTTTGAGACCTAATTAACTAACAGAAAACAAAAAGTATTCATGTTTCGTATCAAAGCTCCCAATTTAAAAAGAAAACCAAACTGTATATTTTATTTTCGTTATAAAATATAGAAAATCAAATAATTCCTGGGTGTTAAAAAATAGAACAATCAATAATAAAATAGAACAATCAAAAACAAAATAGAACAATAAATAATAAAATAGAACAATCAATAACAAAATAGAACAATCAATAATAAAATAGAACAATTAATAATAAAATAGAACAATTAATAATAAAATAGAACAATCAATAATAAAGTAGAACAATAATTAAAGATAGAATACAATAAAAATAAAAAACAGAAATAAAATGACGTGTCTACAAAATAATTTTGTCCTGTTTTGGGTTATTTTCATTATAATAATTTGACAATATAAAATAATGGATATAAAAAACGAATTAAAAATAGCAATGCAATAATAAATAAATAAAAATAAAAGTCAATAGAAAGACAATGGGAATAAAAAATATAAGCAGAATTCATTAGAACGGAAAAATTATGGACCCAAATTATGTTTAAAAAATGTAGTAAAATTACGATGGAAAATATTTTTAAAAAATAAAAACAATGTTTAAACAATTATTTATTAAACATTTGCAATCTACGAAGATTTTAAAAGCTACTTTTAAAATTCATTATGAATGAAATTAAAATATGTAAGAAAGAAATTTATAAATAAATAATAAAGCAATTTATTTCAGGGGTATTCTATTTCAGTTATGTCTTTTTAATTATAAACTTCATTATTATTTCTAATGCTCGTTTTTTTATTGTTCTAATCTATTACTAGATTCGTAATTTTCATTTAAGAAAATAAAAAATGGCAAATTAAGAAACAAGAACCAATTAGGAAACAAATTCGATGCAAGAATACAATCTCTAATCTGATTGTTTTTTTAAAAACACTGTAAAGTTAACCTCAAAATTAGAACCATGAATAATAGAAGTGACATTTACTATCACATTTACTATCAGAGTTACTGTCAGAGTTACAATCATAAGTATCTTTTCTAAAGAAAAAGCTAATAAGGGAAAAGGCTAATAAAGAAAAAAGCTAATTGATTCTAATTATTCAAAACGATAACAACGTCAACAGGAATTACAAGCATTGTAATTATCTAACAATTTTAAATGTAATAAATTCCCCCGAAAACACGTGACGACTTGAACAACTAGCGCCACCTAAACCTAGAAATAAGTATAACAAAGATTAGGAACAACACATGAGGCGCCAGCTTGTCGAATTCCCAGAAAACGAGAAAGCAACAAAAACAAAGATGATAGCGATTCCACCATTGCGCACCTTTCCCTTCCCCCTCAACAATAATCCGTACAAAACAAAGCAAAATGATTTGCCATCCTGACGTCACACGAAACAACGCCCTTTGTTAGACCACAAAAAATCGGATTTCTTTATTCTATCAAATTCGTTACAATCACACGTTTATTCTATTCACACTTGTCGATATGACTATCCCTTAAATAGTTGTTACCCACTTTTTTAGGTTTTCCCCTTTAATTGATTTTATTGATGTGTTTTTAGCTTACCGTTTCATTCTCTGCGATGCACATTTGATCTACCTCCATGTTTCTTCTATTTCTCACTAATTAGCACAATTGTCGCCAACTCTTCGCAAATGTATACTTGATAATGGCACGAAAACTTGAGAAACTTCACCAACAACGTGCAACTGTTTACAAACACACAAGGTCATTCCAAACTGTACTGTGAGTGTGACCAGAGTTTCTTCCTCTTGCGTCATCGTTACGATACTAGCGCCCCTCGCGGCAGGACTAAGAAATAAAATTCAAATTCAAAATATTTTGTAATAACCGTTTTTTGTTATAAAATTTTATTTATTATAATTATTATAATAAATTCATGCAAAATTGATTTATAATCTTGTTTATTTTTAATTTATTTACAATATTGCTTATTTTTAGATTATTTGAAACATTTAATAGGTATTTTATTATATTGAAATATTATTTTATATTTTAATATTTCATTTTAATATTTGATGAGGTCTGTATTTGATATTTAAATATTATTCTGTATAAAATTAATTAATATTCTCCACACTGAATAGTGCAATTGAATTTCAAGGTTTAAATTAAAAATTAGCTTGATTGATTAAAATTTTTAATTTTCACATAAAGTGGCATTAAAATTGTATTTAAAAGAAACTAATTAGAAAAAATTGAAATTAATTAATAAAATACGAATCTAATCGCATATGAATTTTTTATTCAATATTCGTAAATAAAATAATGTAAATATATTTCATTTTAAAAACACAACTGAAGACATTTTAATTTATATTTACGTCATTACACTAGAAACAATAGACAGAAAAAAGTGAAACACAGTTCAAAATTAAAATGTCAAAATTAAAAGTCATGAAAATGGTGTCATAGAAAATTTTAAAATGTCATTGAAAACTTAAGACTGTTTTAAAAATATTTAAAAGCTGTTTTTAAAAAATCACTATTTTCCATCCATTAAAGTATTTTTTATAATTTGAAGAAAATAGTTCAAAAAAGTAAATTTTTGAAATAAGAATGCAAAACATGAATTTAGAAATTAGTTTTTAATATCTGAATAAACTGACTTGTAATGAGTAATGATTTTGATCATGAATACAATTGGATTTCAAGAACTTGTTTAAATGGACTAAATATAATACTTACTATGCTTCATCTATTCGTTTATGACATTAACTCGCAGTCAAGTATCCACGGTATGAATTCTTTAAAAAAAAAATAATTAACGACAAAATAATAATTTAATAAATTTATTTTTATCTGTTTTTTAGACTCTTATAGACCATAAAATCTATTTAATAATTAAGCCAAAATATTTTCCAGATATGCTGGCATATCCATTATTCATAGCCTTAGTAGATCTCGCAGTTTACAGCAGTTTCTAAAATCAAAATTTTACACCAGAAACAATAAATGAAATCAGTTTTCAAATTCAATAAATAATAAACATGTCTTCAAATTAACTACGATTTTTTCATTTTTATGTCAAATTCAAAAGGTAAGAACAGAGAATTTAATAGCAAAAAGCAAATTAAAGATTCAAAGCAAATTCGTGATGTTGAATTTTATTCGATTATTCAACTGAATAAATTATTATTCAAAATTATTATTATAATTTAATCTTCTAAAATAAAAAAAAAATAGAAAATAATTATAAATTATTGAAATTAACCAGCAAATTTTTTTGATCAATTTTTAATATCTGCCATAAGAATCATGATATTGATAATTATTTGGCAAATATTCTTTTGCGTATCCGGTAGAATATCCACTGTCGTAATCGTCGCGATAATAATCTGCCCAGGTGTCATCAAATCCGTCATAATAGTGCCTAAGTCCAGGATAGTACATGTCGCCTTTATAGTAATCAGGTTGATTAAAATAGTAGCTGAAAAATCAATTGACAAATTAATTTACGCATTTATAAATCACTGGAATTGTGTATTTTAATTTTAAAATAACAAAAAACATACAAAACATTAACAATAACAATAACATTTCAATAACAATAACATTTCAATAACAATAACATTTCAATAACAAATTACATTTTTCAATAAAAATTTAACTTGAATTGTAATTTTATAAATTCAGAATTTTTAAAAAATACGTACAAAATTTTATAAATACGAAATTTACAAAAAATACATACAAAATTTTATAAATTTAAGATTGATTCGAAACTTCCATATTTTTCATGCAGTTCAAAAACAAAAGAATCCAATCATTGAAAAACTAATTTCAATCTTTCATTAAAACTTCATTTCAAACTTTCATTAAAATTTTTAAATATAAAATTCGAAACATTAATTAAAAACAAGAAAATTCTGAACTCAGTACAAAGATAAATAAAGAAATAAAATATATTTTATTATTATTGTTGTGTAATTATCTTTACGGAAAAATTAAAAAAAACATTACCCCATGTCATATTGATTTCTAGGATAATAAGCATTATAATGAGGAGTTTCATGAGGATAATATTCATTATGATGATAAACATGAGGATGTTCTCTACGATAGTAATAGATCTCGTTTCCATTATGATCATAATATCTCCCCGCTCCATCGTGATAGATTTTTCTTCGATCGTCATCATAACGACTATTGTCATATCCCCCAGCATAATTGTACCGATTCTTGTACCTACAAAGAAACAAAATTTATCAAATTTTTAATCATTTCAATCCCAATCAACATTTAAAAATTGCTCAACTTTCATACTTCAAATTTCATTGTCAAATTACTCAAAAATTGCCTTCATGTAAGATTATAAATATGTACTAATAAATTTGACGAATGATTTGTTTATCGAATTGTTAATACATGATTCAAGTGTAATTAATTAATCACACATGAATTATCAATAATTAATTCATTAATAGTTCAACTTTTCGAATTTCTAAATTAATTCCAACTTTATTTCTTTAACTACTTTTAGATTTATTTCTTCAATTACTTTTAGATTTATTTCTTTTAGACTTTATTTCTTTTAGAATTACTTTTAGACTTTTTTTAATTACAGTCAACTCTACGAATAGTACCGTAGATTTGAACAAATTTTCACAAAGGAAACAAAAGACGCTCGAGTGAGAACAAAATATAAGCGGCACTATTGGTAAACTTTTAGTGGAACTATTCAGAGTTGATTCTAATTTAAAATTGTTGTTTTAAATTGTTTTAAATTGTTGTTTTAAATTGTTTTAAATTGTTGTTTTAAATTGTTTTAAATTGTTGTTTTAAATTGTTGTTTCAAATTATTATTTTTAATTGTTGCTGTTTAAAACTCTTATTGTTTAAAACTACTATTCAAAATTTTCGCAATTAATTTCAAACTTTTTAAAAACACAAAAATTACTCAAAAATCAATTTCAAAATTCCTTGACGAACTTCATTAATTCAAAGAGAGATTATTAACGCTAAAAATTGAAAAAATCAATTACCCTTCTCCCTTATCGTATCCGCCATGACTAACTTTATTCCTCGAAGTCAAAGCATTATCATGAGCATTATTTTTATAAGAATCTGCAGCTTTTTCGTAATGCTGTCCACTCCGTCCTTCATATCCTTTATGACCATTTTCATTATCACTGTCTTCATAATAACTAGAATTATCACTCGACTCATCTTTGTGATATTTTTTCACAAATCCGCTCTTATGGTATCCTTTTTTCTCGTGTCCTTTGGCATGTTTTTCCACTGCGTGTTCACTCTGATCAATTTTTTTACTATCACCTTCAGACTCTTTTCCAACTTCGTGACCCTTCGTTTCAGAATCCTGCTCCTCATAGTGTCCAGAATCCTTTTTTTCTTCATGAGACTCGGATTCCTTTTTCTCCGACTCAGAACTGTCTTCTTTTATACTCTTCCCCTTGTCCTGGAGCAGGTATTCAGATCCACTTCCTCGATTTGAAAAATCATTAAGAGAAGATCCTTTCTCGCTCTCGCCTTTGAAATCGTGAATGCCATCGATATGGGAATCCAAACTCGAACAAATCACAAGTGGAATGAGATTAATTATAAGCAGTCGTTGAATCTCCATTTATTTTTAATTTTGATTTTGATTCTTCTGCAAATTTTTGTCTGCCAAAAAAGAAAAACGAGAATTAGAACAAAAGCTTTGTACGGATGAATAACATTGTAAAGAGAAATAAATAAAATAAAGGAAGAAATCAAATAAAGGAAGAAATCAAATAAAGAAAGACATCAAATAAAGAAAGAAATAAATAGAATAAAGAAAGAAATAGAATAAAGAAATCAAATAAAGAAATAGAATAAAGAAAGAAATCAAATAAAGAAAGAAATAAAATAAAGAAAGAAATAGTATAAAGAAAGAAATAAAATAAAGAAATAAATAAAATAAAGAAATAAATAAAATGAATAAATAAAATAAAATAAAGAAAGAAATAACATTTTGAAAAGAAACACAAAGAAATAATAGAAAAATTATGAAAAAGGTGAAAAGATACCGAAATGCGTGCATGTGCGGTGATCAGTCCGACTGCTGAATTCTCCAAAGAAAATCGGTTCTTGTATGTAATCGAAAATCCTTGTAAAAGCGACAAAACGAAACACATCCTGTTTTCAAGACGACAAAGAAAGCTAAAAAGTGGCACGCTGTCTAAATTGCATCTCAGCCAAATCCGTGGAGAATATATCCTTTTTCGATTGGCTAAAAATCAGCTTTTAAACAAAAACTCTCCTCGTGGTCGAGGATCTTTACCATTCGGATCACTGAACATGACAACCTTCATCCTCAATTTCCCAATTTCCTAAATCTTGTCTTCATTACAAACTCAAAAATTCTCTTCTCGCCGAAAATAAAATCTTTCCTCCCAATAACTTTTCATTCGATAATTCTGCGCGATAAATCTCTTCACGATCAATTTTCTCACAATAAATTTTCTTACTATACATTTTTATACGAATAAATTTTCATACGAATAAATTTTCCTACGAATAAATTTTCCTACGATAAACGTTCCTATGATAAATTTATAAACGACAAATTTTTTTACAATAACTTTTCTCGCGATAAATTTTCTTACAATAACTTTTCTTGCGATAAATTTTCTTACGATTTTCCTCACGATAAATGTTCTTACAATAAATTTTCTCACGATAAATGTTCTTACAATAAATTTCTAACGATAAATATTCTTCCGACTTTGCTTAGACCAACTTTTCTTTAACATTACAAATATTCTTCCTCGGAGAATTTTTTCGCAATCCTTTTCCAAAGACACTAAAAAATTTTCCTGATAAACGCAATCATAACGAATAAAACAAAATACAATTCTAATTTTTCTCTAAAATTTTTTTTTCTACAGCATCAATAAAAGAGTTTTTTATATAAAAAAAACTTTATTTCGACCTATAGAAAGTCTAGCGTTACAAGTATTTTTTATTTAAACAGAACAGTGGATTAAAATTCTTCTGCAAAATAATATTAGATAACTTTATCTTTTGAGTGGCTCTAAAAAGTAAACATTTGAATATAAAAGATTGTGGTGAAAAGTGGGTAGAAAACGCAAAAGAAGCGGGACTAGAGTTGGCAGAAGAAGGTAAAGAGTATATAAATATTGTAAAAAATATTCAAAACTTATATTTTATGTGGCCTCAATCAAACATTGTTGATCGAGAATAGTACAAGATGTCTACTGTACTCGAAACTAAGCTTCGTCATAACGTTTAAAAGGGAGGAAAAAAGGGGGGGTCGGTAATTAGACGGTTGTTTATAACGCATATATGGTACACTATATCGTATTCACTTTGCTGCATTAGCAAGCATTCGAAAAAAATATATACTTGTTATTCACGCAAACAATGAACTCTCACGTACTTTTACATTCTTTAAACATTACCTTCACACGAAGCAAACAGTAAACAATTCTGCATTTTTGCATTTTATAATTAGGCATTTTTCTTTCGTTAAAAGCACTCTTTAATTCATTTTCAATTTGAACTTTTCACTTTCAATCTTCTCTTCAGAAAAGTGTATCTTTTCGCATCAACAGAAAAGCGAAAATTACGTTCTTTTGGGTCTAAACGAATTTATAAAATTTTTTAACAAATCGTCTCAGAAGGAATCTTTTCCTTCGCAATTTTAATTCACTTACGAATTTTTGAAATTGGTTCGTATTTTAAAATTGATTCGTATTTTTAAATCCGTATTTTTAAATCTGTATTTTTAAATCTGTATTTTTAAATCCGTATTTTTAAATTCGTATTTTTAAAAACATAGTTTTAAATTCGTATTCTTAAATACATATTTTTAAACTCGCATTTTCAAATTCGCATTATCAAATTCGCATTTTAAAATTCGTATTTTAAGATTCGCATTTTTTAAACTTCGTAATTTTAAATCACATGAATTAAAATCAATTATGAAACAAAAATGCCCAATTAATTAATCTTTAAAAAAATGCAACTACCAAGTTTAGCTTCTGATTTTAAATCTAGCCGCACGCCGACATTAAACATTACAAAACAATTATTCTCAACTAAACTCGTCGCACTTAAGGGCAGTGATAAATGGAAAACATTCTCTTTGATTCAAGAAAGTTAGTCAACTGCTTGAAGAACATGATTAGTAAAAATTATTCATAGACAGCAAAATTACCAAAAGTAATTATTAGATGATAGACAAATTACCAGAAATAATTACTTGTCAATAATTAAGTTGTCGAAAACGATTGTCAGTCAATAGTAAAAGTACAAAAAAGAAAATAAAATAATTGTCAATTGTGATGTTACAATTACCGAATTAAATTGAAATATCCAATAATTAAAGCAAATTTATCTAATAATCCCACAAAACGGTATTCTTTTGACAAAGAAAATTTTTCTACACAATTAAAAAAAAAAAATAAAAAACTATTTTTCTTTGGCAGTTGGAAAACTTTCGAAGTGCGGACTGTGATTTAGTCAGTTCATACTCTAAGCAGTGTGTGTGTCAAACTATCACAAACAGTCTGTTGCTATTCGCATTTATAAAATTACTGCAGGGTGGCCTTAAAAACTTTTCTACAAAAATAACTTTTTCTATTTACGGAAATTTTCCATCATCATTCATCTACTGATTCTTCATGATATATATTATCTGGTGTAAAAAAATAAACTTTAACTTTTGATTTTAGTTCTCTATTCTACTCAGAACTGGTAATAGTTAAAAGAAAATTGTTAATTTGAATTGAAATCGAATTTAAATTGAAATCGAATTTTAATTGAAATCGAATTTAAACTGAAATCGAATTTTAATTGAAATTAAATTTAAATTGAAATCGAATTTAAATTGAAATCGAATTTAAATTGAAATCGAATTTAAATTGAAATTAAATTTAAATTGAAATCAAATTCAAAATAAAATCAAATTGAAATCGAATTTCAAATTTAAATGAAATTGAAATAATTTGATTAATTTGAATTTGTTGTTTGAAAACATTATTTTCAAATTGCAGTTTAATTCACTTTTGCGAAAAGAACAGAATATATACATTTTTGAAATTTATTTTTTTAACTTTATTTGTTATCCTTTTCGAGATAATTGTTTTGTAAAAACATTCAACTCGTTTTGTAAAAATTAAAATGATCTCTTTTCCACTATGGAAATTTTTTATAGCACTCGCTTGCTTTAAATAATATAGATTTACGTACAGTAAACAATTTTACTTTTTCTTTTAATAACCTGTAAGATTCAAAATTCATTTCCAATATTATTTAAGAGTAATTTACAAATGTCCAGTTCTGTTTCTACGAAACGAAACATGTCTAATATTCAATATTTCTACATTTTAAATAAAAAAAGCTGCTTCAACAGACAAAAAAAAGACGTTTTCTTTCCAATATACTTAAATGTTCACGAAGCTAGAAAATGAGGCCACCCTTTTCGAAAATAAGCGCTGTTAGACAAGAATTCCGACAATTTACGGAAAAATCAGTAAATATGACTTTTCAGAAAATATGAAAAATATGATAGAGGATTCAAATTTTGATTAAATTTGTAAAGAAAACGATTCGAAAAGATTTAATAAAACTTTGAAAGTCGCTTTTAAAGTTGCTTTCAAAGTTGCTTTTTAATTTGCTTTTAAAGTTGCTTTTCAATTTGCTTTTAAAGTTGCTCTTCAATTTGTTTTCAAAGTTGCTTTTCAATTTGTTTTTAAAGTTGCTTTTCAAGTTGCTTTTCAATTTGCTTTTAAAGTTGCTTTTCAATTAGCTTTTAAAGTTGCTTTTCAATTTGTTTTTAAAGTTGCTTTTCAATTTACTTTTAAAGTTGCTTTTCAATTTGCTTTTCAATTTGTTTTCAAAGTTGCTTTTTAATTTGTTTTTAAAGTTGCCTTTCAATTTAATTTTAAAGTTGCTTTTCAATTTACTTTTAAAGTTGCTTTTCAATTTACTTTTAAAGTTGCTTTTCAATTTGCTTTTAAAGTTACTTTTAAAGTAGTTAAAATAAAACTACAAAATTTGTTTTAAACTTGTTAAATTCCAACTTAAAAGCTGAAAAAAATATTAAATCTTCATTTTTCTTTTATTATACATGAATTTAAATCTTCTCTTTAAAAATTTTAAATTCTTACTAAAAAGTCTCACATTTACGAATAATCCAGTAAATTCGAAGCTTTTATAATCTGCATCTCAGCGAAATGAATTTCAGTATCGTAACTTGATAATTTATCCTTATTCTGTACATTTATGTTCGTATACACTACGTTAAACAATAGATATACATACATACTGTTAATGTATTTATGTACAGATTTTGGCGAATTAAAAATACTCGAATGTTTGTATCGCGTGTTTATGAGCACACCCACCATCAGGCTTGAAACCCATCAGACTTGAAACCCACTATCAAGTTTAAAACCCACTCTCAGGTTTGAAACCCACCATTAAGTTTTAAACCCACCATCAGCTTTTAAACTTCACAGAGGGTTCTAAACCTAATAATGGATTTCAAACCTGACAGTGGGTTCAAATTTCGATAAACTCACAGTCAGGTTTAAAACCCACTGTAAGGTTCAAGACCCAGTTAGGTTTAAAACCCAGTTAGGTTTAGAACCCAGTTGGGTTTAAAACCCAGTTAGGTTTAAAACCCAGTTAGGTTTAAAACCCAGTTAGGTTTAAAACCCAGTTGGGTTTAAAACCCACTATTCATTGGATCTACCGAATATCGTTTAAATAAAGAAAAACTGGAAGAGCGACTTTTCAGGACTTGATGCAAAAATGATTCGAGTCAATGCTAGCCGCCCGGTTCAGCCCAGGAAGACTGCAGTTTTCACCACTGATTGTCCTCTTTCGATATTCTATAGTTGTTATCATTTTTACTGTACAAACCACCTAAGCTGGCGTATTGAATGTCATTTTTAATGAATTTGGAAGCGCTGCTACCGACTGAAGGATTGGTGGGTGAATTATTCAAGACTTCTTGAAGCTGTTGAATTGAACGCATAACACTCTGCACGTCTTTTTCTTGATCACTGGCTGGAGTCGATGCCAGAAGGTCATCGATGCTGAGCGGCTCTTTCTGCTTTTCGGAGCAATCATCGTTGATAATCTGACTGAGATAAGTGGTAGCCGCGACCGTTTCATCAATCTGCTTCTGTTCTTGATCTTCTTTAGAAAAGGAAAGTCCTGAAACAATTTCATCACTTTTGCTTTCTCTTCTGCGCTTTTTGCTCTCGTGGCTTTTGTGTCTGATGTCGTAATAACGATCTCGCTTCTTTTCTCCCTTGTAGTAATCCACGTCCTGCTCGTCAATTTTTCTCTCAACTGGCGTGTCGATAGATGCCTCTTGAAGGACTCTTATTGGCATAGAGACCATGACAGAATTTTGATTAGCAATTTCCGGTCTGTTATGATAAAGACTCTGCGATATGTTGCTTTCGTTAAGAGTTGGCTCCGTCAATGTGATGGAAACAGTGTCATTTTTTATTTCGCTAGATTTTGCGACACAAGATTTCTGCGAGTCAACGGGTGTAATTGAGAGGGAACTGTTGCTAGTTAAATCCATGGGATTGAATTTTTCAACACTATTTGATGGCTTGGCCAACAATTGCGCGGTAGGCACGACGGTTATTTTTCCGATAGGCACGTTAGAAGTCGCATTTTCAGGCTGCTGGCTCACTGAAAGGATGCTGTTGTTCTTTTCTTTGTGTTTGGAGACACTTTGCTTTTTCTCATTATTGGAATCACCTGATTTTGTAATGGTAAGATTGAGCGAACTGTCACTGGAGTTTACCTTATAAGGATTTGGAAATGTTTTTGCTTTTTCTAATCCGAGAAGTGAGGTATTATTCACGACGGATTCAGATTTCGGGACATTATTAACACTACCAGAAGCAATAACAATGGCGTTTGATGGAAGATTCGAGTCCTTAGACTTCTTCTGCTTCTTCTTAGGGCTAAAATCATAAAAAACAATTTTCATGATAGTTAAAACGCATTTTAGGTTTAAAAAATCTTGATGGCAATTTTATTATTGCTTTTTACAATAGTTTCTTTTTTCATTACTTTTCTAATTAATAAAAAGTTGTCTCTGGTGTCAATTTTTCTTACTTTTTGCTCTTCGTTTTTTGCAAGGTTCTATTGTCAAGGAAGGTAGTAAGAAGGTAAAAGAAAAAAAAAAATAAACATAAATCATTGAAATCAGAGAAAAACTCTCCAATTTTACTAATAAATATCAGTAACACAAAAAATTTAAACACACGTCGTACAAAAATAATTAAAATAAATCATAACTTATGTACAAAAATATCAAATGCTTATTTAAATATTTAAAAGCGTATTTTCGAAGATCAAGATCCGTTATAACAAAATATTTTTTTTATGTATAATTTTTTCACGCGCTGACACCATGTAATAAGAAGACAAAGATCCGTTAGTAGCAATGATCCATGTTATGAAATTTTAATCATCCAACAAAATCACCTCCTAAAACACACAATATAACCAAAAGAGTAAGCGCTGCGTGGTGGCCGAAACCAAAAATGCTTTTTTAACGTTAGCCAAAAAATTATAAATTATAAAAACACATATATTATAAACAAGACAAAAAATAAGTCTAAATTTAATAAAAAAAACATTATCAACTTTTGTTATAAAAATTGATATAAATTATATCAAATATATCATTTATTATTTATATATTGCGTTACTTTAAACATTGTTTAAATATTTTTAATATTTAAATTTTTAATATTTTTTTTATTTTTAATATTTAAATTTTTAATATTTTTTTTATTCTTAATATTTTTAATATTTTAAATATTTTAAATATTTAATTATTTTTAAATATTTTAAATATTTAATTATTTTTAAATATTACTTTACAATTTTTAAAGTGTTATTAAAGCAAAATATAAATATAAAAAATATAAAAAACGCAATACAGAATAAATATTGAAAAAAAATCATAGGATAAATACACCCGTAAATGTACACACCAAAAATTAATTTCTAATTAAAAAATGAAGACTTTTTTGTTAGCTAATTAACTAAAAGTGTTGTTATTTACAATGGCTGTGTAGATGCAATTGAATCAACTCAAAAGCAACGATTAGAACACCACCATAGATGAAAAACATGTGCAAAAATGAAAAGCCGTATGAAAAATTCTCTTAGAATAGTATAATGAAAAGCAAATTACAAATACGCAAAGAAATTGAAAAATTTTAATTATACTCACGGTAGATTGCTAGTGGCACATTTTAAAAGCGTTTGCAGCTTCATCCAACCTGGTGGCCAAAGGGGTAATACATCCGATTCAAAAAACGAAGAAACAAAGCTCTCCATTCTTTCTTTCCTAGGTCTTGAGATTTTGAAGTAATTTTTCCTGCAGGATGCCATTTCACGCACAATATTTCTAGATGGAAAACAAAACAATTAACATTTACCTCATTATTTAAAAATCTAAGAAAACTATCCAACAAAAGTCGGATATAAAAAACTGAAAGTACAAAAAACAGAAAATGTATTCTTAAGATTTATCATTAATATTATCATTAATAAATTATCATTAATAAATTATCATTAATAATTTATAAATTAATTATCATTAATTAAATCTCTTAAATTCAAAACTCATTAGAGGCAAAAGTAAAAACTTTTATAAATTGTTTTGAAATTATAAATGTAAAACAATTACTAAAAGTGTGAAAAATTAGAAAAGTATGCGAGTACGAAAATCAGAAAAAAACTTACATGCTTTCGTCGTTCCAAGGAAACTTCCTTTGTGGAATCTTGTCTGAATTTTTATTTACAATTTCATCTCCATTATTTTCAGCCAAAGGATCTCTGTTTGGTGACTGGAAATTCCTGAAAATAATTATTAAGTTGATTAACTATAAAAAGCGTTTACTTGAAAATTAATGAAAGCAGACAAAATTCGTCGTTTCAATTGAATATTATTTTTAAACTTCAATCGTCGAATTAAGTCTTCTATTTCTAATTAAAACTCAATAAACTCACATAACAAATGTTAATGAGAAACAAAATAAAATTAGATACTGATGATAACAAGCCCCGCACCTTTTTCTGTGACCTATTTCTGAGGCTATTCTGCGCATGATGAATTCTTTTAAAACAATAATAAAAGTGAAGAAGCACAGAAAAAGCCTCGAAATTGTAATTCAATGAATACAACCAAATGCAAATAAAAGCATCAATTAATTTTTACAATTATTGTAGATGAAAGAAAAATAAAACACAAAATGTGAAAGAATATGAAAACAAAATATGAAAAAAGAACAAAGAAAACAATGTGACAAAAGAGGAGAATGATATGATGAGACAGGAAAATATGATAAAAGAAGAAAACAATATTAGAAACAAAAAATACACTCTCATTATTAATGAGAATGTAAAAAAGAAAATAAACATTTCAAAAAAATCAAAAAGCGAAAAAAATTCATAAACCAAAAGAAAACAAAAGAACAAGAACAAATTAATTAAAGAAGAACAAGAAAAAATTAATTAAAAAAGAACAAAAAAACATTAATTAAATTTGACAAAATGAAGGAAAACTAATATAAAATATGTTAAATAAAATGAAAAAATAATAGAATAATTTCAAAAATAGTGAAAAATCTATATTAAAACTGCAAGATTGTGATAAAATTAGTCTTTTTTTAGGGGCACCTTACCAACAGTACCGATAAATCTCCCAGTATAATTGAGGGCTGAGAAATAAAAGAGAAAATTTGTCTAAAAGTTTCTTCGTTATTCGTTATTTAAATTTTTAAATCGACTCTTCATTTACAATACATCTATTAAATTCTAATATTAAATTTAATGATCATATTCAATTTAATAGCTTCATTTTAAATAAAGCGTCGATAACTAGATTAGATAAATTAAATGAAATTAATAATTAAGAAAATACGTGCAAATAAACCAAAAGAAATAGTAATATTTTATTTACAAAAATAAAATAAAATAAAATGTTAAATTATGAACAAACAAAAATCATAATTGTTATTGAATTATAATTTCAGTAATAATTTGTGTTTAATTAATAAAAATAAAATGTTAAATTATGAACAAACAAAAATCATAATTGTTATTGAATTATAATTTCAGTAATAATTTGTGTTTAATTAGATAAATTATAAATTGTAATAATTTGAGTTTAATTCGATAAATTATAATTTGTAGTAATTTAGAATATTATAAAATCACGACTTTCGAGAAATTTTTCTTTAATACTCACTTTTCGTCCACTATCCTCTGGCACTCCTTTTTATATTTCTCCTCTGCTCCTGGCATAACTCGATCAATTATACTCTTTAACCTAAAACAATACACAACTTTACGAACATCGTGAATTTTCAAAATAGTCCCGAATATAAAATTTAATTTTAATTTATAAGTTCATATCTCAAAAACTTATTTTTATGACTTTTTAGTTCATTATTATTTAGTAATTATCACTACTATTACTACTACTGCTACTATTATTATTATTATTATTATTATTATTATTATTATTACTATTATTATTTATTATTTAGTTAATTAGTCGCTAATTTTAATTAATTCAAGCTTCTCAAAAACAATACACTCTAAACAATTCAAATACTGAAAAGCTTTTGAGATTTGATAAGAGAATAATCACTTTTTAAACTTACTTTTCTAATTGGGTTTTAACGCGATCTTCTTGATACTTCATATGTAATTTTTTGGCCCGATTTATAAGAGTGGTTTTAGTGCAAGGTAAATAATGCGCTAAGTGTCTGTAAGTCAACAGCCTTGTGTTGTTTGTGCCTATCATTCGAAGCTTACTCTCTAAGCTGAAAATAAGAAATGCAAATGCAATAATTTTTCCAAAACTTTCCTAGTTTAAAACCTTTTTTAAAGATTAAATAATTTATTTCTTACGAACTAAATTACTAATTCTATAAAATAAATTCATTGCTAATAGAATTAATTGATTTCTAAAAATGTAAATTTCCTTTCTAAAGGAATGCAATTTAATTGTTAATAGAATCTTCATTGATTGATCTTCATTGATTGATCTTCATTGGTCTTCACTTGATTCATAAAACTTTAAATTTCGTTTTAAACAAAAGCAATAAATTAATTGTTGACAGAATTGATTCATAAGAGTGTAAATTTCCGTTGTAAAAGAATGCAATACCTGAAGAGAGACGTATTGACTTCCTGTGTAAAAAACTTGCTTTTTCCGGGCCCCGAACAGCGAGCTAAAGTTTTTAAATTATTACATATTTCTTTAACATCATCTGGAAGGCAATCTGGCAAAGGACACTCTTGCTTTTCAAGTTCCTCACAATCGGATTCAGTACCAGGTGCACCTCGTGACTTTCCAGAATCCGAAGTTTCTCGACTTGATTCATCTGCATTGGAGGCATTAACAACACTTTCGATCGCGTCGTCAATTTTACTATCCTTTACAACACCATCTTTTTTCACATCCGTCCTTTTTGAATCATAACCATTGCTCGTTACCTTTTTCTCAAACCGTTTTATATCGAATTTCTTCTCCAACGTTTTCGAGCGCTGCACGTCATTTGATTTTGTATGCTTTTTCTTATCCTCGGTTTCAGCTGAAAACAAAACAAAATATCATACAAATATCATCACTTTCTTTTAATTATTCATTCATTATTATTCCATGAATTAATCTTCCCTTAATTATTCATTATTATTCTGTGAATTAATCTTTCCTTAATTATTCATTATTCCATAATTAATCTTCCCTTAATTATTCATTATTATTCTATTAATCTTCCCTTAATTATTATTCCATTATTATGCAATTAACTCCAAATTACATAATTTCAAATTTATATTTCAATTCAAATCAATCTAAAAATTTTTATCAGGAAGTTAATCAAAAAATATTAATGATAATATTGATGATAATATTGATGATAATATTGATGATAGTATTGAAGATAATATTGATAATAAATATTGATAAAAAATATTTTAATAATTCTAAATTACAAATAGTTAAAAGTGACAAGTTTTACTTACTTCCGTTTTCTTTTTCTGAACTATCAACCTTAGATTCGCAGTTTTTCTTATGCGACTCGAATTCGCGATTATTTGGAGAATGATCGTTTTGTGATTCTTCAGCCAAATGATTCACTTTCTTCTTTTTTCTAATCACAGAATCGTTATTAGCTTTCTTCTCAACTGCTTCATCCAACTTTTGCTTCTATGAAAAGAATACTTGTGATTAAACAATTTTCTGTTAAAAATCAGAATCAATTTATTAAAAATATCCCTACAACATTTTAATATACATTTCGTATAAATATTCGCTTAAAATGAAAATAGTTTTTAAACATGAAATCTAGAGGTTAAAATAATTTACAATTTTTTGTAGAAGGTTTACTTTTAAACAAAATTTAAACAAAATTACTTTTGTAGGAGGATCTCTGGTGATATCTTCTCCATCATCATCATCTGAAGAAGAATTAGTTCGTTTATCGACTCTCTTGGGAGTGTCTTCCTCCTCTTCATCGTCTTCACTACTTTCATCGTCATCATCATTATCATTACAATTATTATTGATGGAAATGTAGTTTGAAGACTTAAATTCAAGAGCACCACAGTTGATGTAAAATCCTCCATAAGCTGTTGTCACCTCTTCGGGTACAATTTCATCATACTATAAAATTCAAAGAATTAATAATTAAATTAATGATAATTAAATTAATCAAATCAATCAAACCAAATTAATGAAACCAAATTGATCAAATCAAATTAATGAAACCAAATTAATCAAATCAAATTAATCAAACCAAATCAATCAAACCAAATTAATGAAACCAAATTAATCAAACTAAATTAATCAAACCAAAT
Source organism: Ganaspis sp. Gsp50 (assembly GCA_011057455.1). Classification (NCBI taxonomy): domain Eukaryota; kingdom Metazoa; phylum Arthropoda; class Insecta; order Hymenoptera; family Figitidae; genus Ganaspis; species Ganaspis sp. Gsp50. The sequence goes on from WNHD01000057.1 coordinate 25,194, forward strand.
TAATCAAATGGAATTAATCAAACCAAATTAATCAAATCAAATTAATTAAGCCAAATTAATCAAATCAAATCATTTAAAATTAATGATAATTAGCACAAATTTAATCTTATATAATGCTTAGCTTTATTATTATTTTGTCATATTATTGTCATCATCATTGGCAAAAATGAATATTTATTTTCACTGTGATTTAGAAATTTAGATGATTGTTTTAAAGATGATGATGTTTTAAAGAAAAATTACTCACGGCATCAGTGTTGTCGATGAAAGAATCATTTTCATCGTAACCTGCTCCCAAATCCGTGTAACCATCGAATTTATGATTTTTCTTCCCCGACGTTGCAGTTCCCTGTAAGATAAAAATAAACAAAAGTTTTTAATACTTAAATCACGCAAATATTTTTAAAAAAAACTTACTTTTAGCATTAATTAACATTAATAATAATCCTTACATATTTGGCTTCGAATTTTTTTGCCATTTCTTTAAGTTTGTCCTCATCATCATCGTCGTAAGGATCCAATCCATTTGAAGTGTGATCATCTTTTCGCTTAAGCTCCTTGATTCTCTTCTTCTGTAAAATTACAAAAATATTTTCTTCAGTAAAATTACAAAAATATTTTCTTTTGTAAAATTACAAAAATATTCCCTTTTGTAAAATTACAGAAACTATTTTCCTTCAATACATTTACATTAAGATACATTCCATTTACATAATTAAATAAACTACATAAACAAAAATAATAAATAATTACATAAATTTACATAATTAATTTGAAAATTGTAAATCTTAAGTCATTAACGATTTTATATTGAATTAAACTTCAAAAATTAAAAATATCAGAACAATATTGATCTAACGAACGATAAAAATGAACACTTTAATCAAATAATTCATTTAATTTCAGAAAGGATCATTTTTCTTTGAATTCGTGATTTTAGTGAAACAAAATCTTAAAAAAAAAAAATCTGAGAAATGGCAAAAGTATCAGGATTAATTAAAAATCCACGGAAAATTTTCGTAAATGATAAAAAGATTGATAGATAATTGGCTAAAAAATTAAATATAGGGCAAATATTAAAGCAAATATTGAAATTAAGGCAAATATTGAATTTAAATCAAATATTGATTCAAGGGCATAAAAATTGTAACAAAAGGTCATTTGAATGAACATTTATCATAGTAAATAATTAAACACTACGAATTTAAACCCCCTCCCCCTCCTTTAAGTAGATTTTCAATCATGAGCCTCATAATTTGTATTTAACAAAAACAATTTCAAATTTCTTTAAAACATTAACGTCAGACTTTTAGCAAACAATAAACAAACATTTGATTCGTTTAATTAAAAGCGATAAAATTTGTATAAATATTTATCACAGCAAATAAATATAAATTTGAAGATTTTTGGAAATTATTCAACATTTATTTCAATATTCCACACAATCGCAGTTTTCATTTGTCTTTTAACACATATTTAACTCAAAATTGATAAAAATTTATCATCCACAATAATATAATTATTGTAAATACATATATTATATATTTATCTACAATAATATTTGTTTTTCAGTTAACGATCAATTGTGGAGTATAAAATACAATATAAAAAAGGAAATAAAAAACGTATTGTTCCACTGAATCGTAAAATACTCAAAATTATAAATACTTATCAAATTAAGTTTATCAAACTGTTTACCAATTTTCTGTTTATCTAAAAATATTGCAAATTTTTTTATTATTTATTATTATATTTATTAAGTAAGTTTATTAAATAAACCGAGTATTTAGTAAATATGGTAAGCAAAACATTGATACGAATATAAGGAAACGAATTGCATAAAAAAAGGAAAAAGAATTAAAAATATTAGTAGCATGGGCATAAAGATCAAAATACAAGTCAGACGCAAAGGGTGTGATAGGGAAGACAACGCTTGGGGGTGTTGGGGTAGGTGGCTGGGGGAGAGGGACTTAATCATCCAAGGGTACGCAAAGTGTCCATCGGCACCAGGGCGCACGAGCATGCACGATTTTGCGCGACAGTCTGCACGTACACCAATCGAGGAAAGTTCCCCCAACATTGAGCCAACTTCTTCCTAGAGAAGCTCTGATTCTCCCCTCTTCTGATCTCCTGATACTGGGTCCTTAGAAAGATAACGCCTGATGTACAAAAATAATTTAAAATATCGAGATAACCGCGACCAGCATCTAATTATGTCAACATTCTTGTTTCACTTTTGCTCTAATTTCCCCCGCAACGCAAATTAAGCATATGGTTGTATTGTAAATACATGACCTAAAACAATGTGCAAAGGTAGATAGATGTACGTGCACAATAACTGTCCGCAAAAAAGAGTGAGCGTGGAAGAAAAAAAAGGAAGCTGTCGTCGACGGGATCAATATCTATCAGTAAAGATGCGTGCAAGAAAATTCAACACGCAGATAGATTTAAATCTACTTTAAATCTTTTATTTTTAATGAGCACTTCCTGAAGAGTTGTACACTTTTTTATTTAATGCGAAATACTATTAAAGAAACGCAAAAGATGCAACAAAAAGAAGGGAATTATTGTAAACTGATCTGCAGTTACGACTAAAAACTATGCCTTTTTCAAGAAATTGCAATAGCAGAGTAATTACGTTAACAATGCATGCAAAGTAATACTTGAATTTTGAAAGTTTGATAATTTGAAAATTAGTATAATTTTGAAAAGCTGCAAATTTGGGTAAATAATCCAACACATGTTTGGATATGCTCGAAACGTGCGCGATTGTGTCGCTGCTCGCGTTTCTATACACGGATCTTTGTCCTTCGAATTAAAAAGAAAGGCATAATGGCAACGACGATAAGATGTAGCTCCGACTTGGATTTATAAAACAACCGAGTGGAATTATGCTCCGGGATGTGTAAAATTGCGAAAATCACTAATCTGCGAGTGATCAAACAAACATTTTTGCAGGTTACTCTGAACACTGGCCAATCTGGAAATTGGCACTTTTTTCGGGCATAAAGCACAAAAAGATATCAAATGCATTTTTAAAGAATTAGATCCGTTGGATAAGTTCTCCCGGCAAATAATCTAGGTCTATAATCACCGAGCCTACCGCAACGTGACAGTGCGTATGGTCTGCTCCGTATGGCACAGGAATAAGATTAGAAAGGTTGCAAATCGATCAGACTTATTTTCACACATCGTGGTCAACCCAAGAATTGCAATTGGGGTCTAAAAAAACAGCGGGGATTCTGGGTAAAGTGCGGGTATGACAGTCCAACTGACCACGAAATTCACGTGGCGGGAGATGATCGGCAAAACATAAGGAAGTAGCCGACGCCTTGTACAATCTTGCTATCTGAAAATTACGAAACTAGTCAACAGGGCTGATTCCTGACTCTTTAAACAAAAAGTTGTGACCAACGGATCCTAGAGAAAGGGGAGGCTCAAGGCAGAAAACTTGGGAATTTTGGGCCCGAAGAGGGAGGAATATTTTGTAGCATAAAGAAAGTTTTACTTACCTCGGCACCTTTAAGAAGATGAGCATAGTTGAACTCGGGACATGTCTTTTCATTAGATTCCGGCAGGGTCAACGTAAAACGGTGGGAGGGAAGGAGCTTCTTGTCCTTATCCTTCTTCGCGGCGTGGCCCAGGGAATCTGGAAACTCCAGGGTTTGCAGAGGAACCCGTTTTGGTTCTGACATTCTACATTTGCACTAACTCAACATGGATCACAGAAACACTTGCGCGTACTTGACAACATGCTTTTTTAAATGCCGCCCCAATTCCAACACTCACACCGCGTCGCCATTGTCGCCATCTTGGCTCGTGCGATACTGTTTTGGTTTTCGCAGTTCGAGCGCCATCTGGTGTCAATTTCGGGTATGTTCTGCGCATGTGCGCCAAAACCCCGCGTAATTTGAAAATATACATTTAAAACAACTCGACTTAATTAATAATTACTTTTTAATCTGTCAAAGATGTAATAAATGTGAAAATTATTTAAAAATTGTAGCATCGTTTAAGTTATAATATGAACATTATTAATTTTATGGGTTAAATTACACACAAAGAAATGTAGAATATTTTAAAAGATCAAATGTAGATTAAAAAGTTTACAAACAATTTAATTTTATTAGCTTGATTAAGAATCTAAATACTTGTAAGCAAAGATTTTTAATTTATCAAAATGTCGAATTAGAAAATATATAATGTTTATAACATCTTTTCTAACATTTTCTTGTTTGTAAAAAAATCAGCATAGGTATTTATTTATAAACCTGTTTATATTTATGATTGGAAATGCATTAATTTATTCTTCTTATTGCATCATCTATTTAAGAAGTTTCTTGTCATTTCCTTGCAAATGTTTAAACTTTTTAAAAATTGATTGTTTATTGCATACATTTATAACGATATACAAACTTATGAAAAAAATGTATAAATAGTATAAATTGTTACAAGAAAAGAAAATGATTCACACTGTTTTGTGCACCTAATAATATAAATTTAATTATGGCAATTGTTATTAAAATTAAATAAAATACTCATTTAGGGGAATTCCAATTTAGAGGAAATTAGTCACTAACTAGAGAACCAATCAAAAGCCTTTCGTGACGCATGCGTATATTTTAATCCATCATTTTTCTTGGAAAACAAAATCTATATTGTACACTTCGAATTGCATCATCTATTTTTTATTTCGCAATATAACAAAAAATTTGTAAAAATAGAATCGTTATTGATATACAAATGTTCTAGAATCAGGAGGATTTGTCAAAAAGAATTTTTTAATTGATGTTTTTGTGTAATTAAATTAATGGTAACAGCGCCTCTAGCGGAGAACTACTACTTTCACTAGTTTATTAATGAAAATGGCCGCTTGATGATACAACTAGAATGATTGCATTAAACGTTTACGAATTTACCATGGAATCTTCTAATATTGCTACTAACCTGGAAAAAGAAGTTGAATCTGTTTGTGCAAAAGTTATTTGTGATTATAAGTGTGGAATAGACTCTAGAAATATCATTGAAAATCAAGCGCAATACGGATACGCACAACAGCCTTGTAATCAGAATTGTCACGCCTTTAGAGGCCGTCCTTGTTGGAAAAATTCAGGTATAATCATCAAAAAATAATGAAAAACGATGCTTTTATTGTAGAAAGAATGTAGTAATCAAAACGCGAGAAGATTCAGTTGATCGCAAAATGATGGTTAAATGCTAACACGAAAGCCTTCTTTTGTGTTGTAATATTTTTATCATTGGGCAATTAATCGCTAGTCTTTAATTCTTTTGTCAAACTCTAATTTTGCCTTGAGCGAAATTTCTTTATATTTTGAAAGTGGAATCGTTAAATTACTATGCTTCATAGAAAAAAAAGTGTCCTTGATTGAACAGATGAATTACATAAAAGTGGTTTTTCTAGAATAACCTGTCAAATGATATTAAAGATTCTTAGAATATTAATATTCTGGAAAGTAGTTTGAATAAATATTAGTCTAAATTTACAAATCCGTTAAATTTATCATTAATCTTATTCATAGAATTAAGAATTCTACATGCATTTTACATAAAGAGGCTACATGTCTGTCATTTTCGTTTATATTGAAAATTTCATTTTCTATTCAAAAATGCTTTGTAACAGAATTTTAAGTTTATGAAAAAAATTAAACATTGTGTGTTATTTAGTTTATTTGTATTATTTATTTATTTAGTTTACAAATAGAATTATTTAAATTATGTTTCCAATAAATTAAGCAACGGAAGCAAAAGAATGTTTAATGTATAATTAACAGATTGTGTATCTTATCTTTCTGTAGTGATCTTGACTTGTTTACATACTTTAAGCAAATCAAATGTGCTTACTTTTTATTGTTATCAAAATTAAATAGAATCATTGATACAGTATTTAAATAAATTTATAAAAACTAATTCTTTATTCTCTACGCTTTGTAATTTCTCCATTATTTATTTTGATAACAAACACTTCTTTAAAAAAGTGCAAATGTCAAAAGAATCAAGGAAAACAATAAAAACCTTTTTATTTAAAAAAGAGCCGAAAGATACATTTTTCTGAAACGTTTTGTCCTTGCTTTTCATTTTGTGCATTGTCATGCTAATTAAAAAAAATGAGCTTATTTTAAATTTCAATTCAATTTCCAAAGACGATTTTTTGCGTTACAGTCGATTATCAACGTTTTAAAATGTTCGCTTTTATTCCGTTGACTACAAAAACAATTTGCATTTCTTTTCATTTTGAGAGAAAAGTGTAAAATCTATTGTAATCAAATAGGTGAAAATACCTTTAATTAGACCAAATTAATTTTAAATGCAAATGTTCTTTATTTTCAACAGAAATTTTTGCATGAAGAAACTATTGACATAGTAATTTTATTTCATTTTCTTATTTTTAATAACGATCTTTTTCTCTCGTTTTAATTAAATTTCTATTTTTTCTTAAATTGTACATTTTTTTATTAATTGCTGGACAGTATTAAAGATTTGAATTTAAATTGATGAAATTACTTTTAAAAATAATTACAAAATGTCATGATTTATGATGATTTATTTTATTATTTATTGAGATGATTTATTTTATTATTTATTTAGATATTTTATTATTCATTGAGATGATTTATTTTATTATTTATTTAGATGATTTATTTTATTATTTATTGAGATAATTTATTTTATTATTTATTGAAATATTTATCATTAATGCTAAAATATAAAAAATTCTAAAGAATAATAAAAATAATTGCATTCAGAACGATTTATTCTACCTGAAATGAAAATTAACGCTTCTTTTGTTATTTTCAGCTAGAGGAACATTTGCTGAAAGTGGAGGTGGAGAATTTCGGAGATACTGAAGAGCGGTATGAAAACTTCTCAAAGTCAGTTATATTTAAATTTACAGTCCCCTGAAACATATTATTTGGTTAATCAATCCAAAATGTTTTCCACACAATCTTCAAATTCGGCTGAAAGAGCCATGGAGATGTATTCGTCGAAGAAGGATTTAAATCTTCAAGTCCCAGTGCCCGTCCCCGCCACTCCCAAAAAAGGAAACATATTTCAAAGTATGTACAACTCGTTGGCGACAATGTTTGTCGAACAACTAGCAAAAGTGCCCACGACCTTAATTAATCATTTGACCAATGTCAATAATACATTGAGTGTCACCATTGTTCCAAACGAAGGAATAATATCTCAAGAATTTTTCAAAACCCTCACAGGAAGTAAGGAACACTTGACTCAAAACATGTACTCGAGTAAAGAAACTTCTGTCGACTTTGTAGATAAAATTAAATTAAATAGTAAAACTTACATACCCAAGGACGAATTCCTCGGAAGCACAAACGACTCTAAATTCACGACTTTGGATGACTTCGACTTGTGCTTGGATTTAGAACCAATGTTTTTATACGAGAAGGCATTTGACAATAATCAGATTGCACATCGAGTGAAAAAACAAGTCGATTTGGGCAATTGTGAAAAGAATAAAAACACTATTTTGTTTGAAAAAATTCTCCCTCAAGATAAAATTCCTCCCCTTGACAAAGTTGAAGATAAATTTCCTTCTCAGGACAAAGTTGCAGATCAAATTCCTTCTCAAGATAAAATTGAAGATAAAGTTGAAGGTAAAATTGTATCTGAAGACATGAATCATTCAAAGGATAAATTAATTTCGGATAGTGAGAATTCTGCAGAGAAATTGAAACCAGAAGAAAATATACAAAATTCAAATTGTTTTCTCAATATGTGGAATAAGGTCGTGAGTGATGATCATCAATCCGAATCAAAGCCTTGTTTAAAAAATTATCAGATAACAAAAAATCGAAGAAAAGTCAAGTGCGTTTCTAATGGACGAAGACGCGGCAGGGGAAAATCTCAGCTGAGACGAAATGGTGTAAGTCAGAGCAGACATAGGAAGGAAAGAAGCAAACATCAGCTTTGTTCGGATATTCAAGACGACTTGGATATCTGGGAAGAATTTGATTCAATTGCTGAACCATCGAGCTGCTTGGATGAGGATATGGATATGGATATGGATATGGATATTCTGATAGATTCCGAGTGTCCTGCTTTTTCTGTAAATTTTGAATTAATTGACATTAAACCGAAAAGAATGAAACAAAAGAAGTGTACCGTCTTGAAGTCTGAAAGCTTCTCGAAAGTCAAATTTGTACCTGAATGTTCTCCGAAAGAGAGGGAAATTAATTGTACCATAGATAGTAAATTTCGCCCCAGACTGATTTCTGAAGCTTCAGTGGAATCTGAGGACAGTTACATCGTCTTTGGTTCAGGATCGGAGTCTGAAAGCGATGAAACCGACTTTTCAGAGGAAAGTGAAACTAGTGACAGCGATTCTGACACAGAAAGTGAGACTGATGAATCTGATGATGAAGCAGTAAAACAGAGGGTTTGTATTTATTTTTTATTGGTAAATAATGGGGCAAAATCTCTTATTGGAGGTTTTTTTAGTTTCTTTAAAATTGCAATTTATTAATAATATTTACTTGTATTTATCCGTATGCTCTTTTAAAATAGAAAATAAAACTAAAGCCACAGTCATGAAAATATTTTATTTAATATAAATATTCAAATGAGGGAATTTTCTAATGACAAAAATTGAGATTTCTTTAAAAAGGTTTTAATAATTAGAATTGATTTATTAGAAAATGAACAAGAAGAAGAAGAAGAACTAGTTGAAGAACATCAAAAAGAACAAAAGTTTATTATAAAATGATAAAATATAAAAGAATTTAACGTGCAGTAAAAATTGAATTTAAATTGAAATTAAACTAAAATTTAGCAAAGAACCTAAACACAAGAATATGTGACTTTTTGGAAAAAAATACTACTTTGATAATTATTATTCCATAGTAATACTAAAATGGAGATTAATATTAAAAAGATAATATAAAAAAATAATACAAAAAATAATATTAAAAAATAATATAAAAAATAATAATATATAAAATAATATAGAAAAATAATATAAAAAATAATAATATATAAAATAATATAGAAAAATAATATAAAAAATAATAATATAAAAAAATTATTAAAAAAATAATATAGAAAAATAATATAAAAAAATAATAAACAAATAATTCAAATAGATTCATGGAGATTATAAGAAACATGTTTTATAAGATTTTATACAAAAACTTTTAGAAAATGTGATACTTTTCAAAAATTGGAATTTAATTAAGATTCTATTTTAAATCATTATTTTGTATAACTATTGTTTCTTAACGACCAATTTCTTAATTGTTACTTTATGAAAGAATGAATATTTATTTTATTTTAATGAAGGTATCTAAAAGTAATTAAGGGCTCGGTCTGCCCGCAAGCAAGCAATCTGCAGATTAAATTTAAAAATTCATCAATTTGATAATCGATGAAAATCTTCTTTCATACAAATTAAAGTAATTGTAATTTAATCAAACCAACAATTTTCAAAATGTTAATAGTATAATTTTATACAAAAATATCAATCGAAAAGAAATTGATGGAACAAAATAATAATTGACAGAACAAAATAATTGATGGAACAAAATAATTGATAGAACAAAATAATTGATAGAACAAAATAATTAATAGAACGAAATAATTGCCAGAACAAAATAATTGATAAAACAAAATAATTGACATGAAAAATTAATTGATAGAACAAATTAATTGAAAATACAATCAATTGTCAGGGTATTAAATTACTGAACTTTAATTAACTTTCCAGGTTCGTTTTAACTTAAATCCGACGATCCACAAAATGGTAAAATGGGAATTTGCTTACCGAGCTGCAAGACCTGGTCCTTGGGAAGAAATGGCAAGAGATAGAGAGAGATTTAAAATTCGCATTAAATCGATTGGTCGGATTCTTGAACCCGTTTTATCTTCTAATATCAGAAATAGAATTTGGAGTGAGCGATTTGCTGAAGAAGAATCATTGTAAGAATCATTTTAAGGATCATTTTGTACACAAGTAAAATATACGAATAATAGATCTAGAATATTTTGTTAAGAAAATTATTAGGTCTTAGTTAATCTTAAGTAATTTGGCGAAGAGGGGTTTAAGTTTTATGCTAAAATGTTTTAAAATTGTCTCCACAGGAGTCTAATATTTATTGAAAAAATGGCAAAGTTGGCTAATTTTTTATCATCAAAAAACAAAAGATTATTAATTAAAATTTTAATTTAATAAAATCGTTTTCTTTTTTTATTTATTTCTCGCTTTTGCCTTTTTCCTTGAACATTTGTAGAATTTTCAAAAATTCTCATTTGTTTGAAAAAAAATTGCTGTTGAAATAAAAATTCCTGTTTGAAAATAGTGCCTAAGTGAAATTTTGTTTCTTGTTGATTAAAAAAATGCATGATGAGTTTTAGTTTAATAAAAGGTTTTAAAACATTATCGTCAAATTTGATGAAATGTTTCTTATTGAGTCTTATTAAAGTGTGGACTGCGAGCATTAGTGTTGTCTGTTTATAAGAGATTAATATATATATATGTATAAAAACATGTGAATAAGACTATGAAATATTTCGTTATCCGGTAGTGCGGGTTTTTAATTTGACTACGGTATAAAAATTATGTACAGAAGCTGCAATATTATCATTAAATTTGTCAATTTCTCTTCGTCATGTTACAAAGAAAATATTTTTAAAATCACATTAAATCCCATGAAACACAGTTTTAATCGCGAATAACTTAATTATTGTCGTAAATTGTATAATTTGTCATAAATTGTATAATTTGTCGTAAATTTTGTAATTTGTCATAAATTGTATAATTTGTAAATTGTATAATTTTCGAAAAAATTTCTTTGTGATTCAATACTGGAGTCGAGTTTCTTGGTTTATTATGTTAATTGCAAATTGTAAGTATTTCAACTAGAATTTATATTATTAGAATCGAATCTTATACATATGTACATTAAATATAAAAATAGAATTTTAAGTTTCTGTATAAAGGTAGGAATTTCCAACCACGTGAGAATTCCGCGTTTGGGCCTTTGATCTCGTTTTAAAACCATGAAATAAATTTATTAAATGGAATCAGGTATTATTAAAAATTATTCGCAAGTTAAAAGGCGGTCTTCACACGTGAATGAGAAAGGCAATTTACATGTACATGTATTTTTATGAAAAAGAAATGTTAATAGTCAAGGAATGTATGCAGAATTAACTGACGCATTTTTATCAGGCACAACTTAAAAAAAAATTCGGCTTTTGTTTTTATGTTGTTTTTTTGTTCTCTCCTTAATCTGCATTAATTCTTTCTTTGCTGATACTTGTATTTCTGTAAAACTAATAAATAATTTGCATTCAAATCTTTGTTTCATTTCAACAAATACAATACAAAGAATGAAATAAATAAATAATAAAATGTTCTAACATTTTTTCAGAATTTTTGACGTCAAACTTATTATAAAATGTTTTGTTTTAATAATTTTTTGCAGAATGGAAAATTTGATATTTTGTAATGTTTTATTTAATTTTAATTTTTTATTTTGTAATTATTTATTTAACTTATTTTCAAGTAACTGTCTTGGTTTATTATTGGTTTAACAGCACTTGAAAAATTTATTGTGACGATTTTGTCAAATTTAATTTTACGCCAATGAGTTTAGAAGCATGTATTAACTTCAACGTTTACCGCAAGAAAAGTCGGAGTTCTCATAACTTCACAATGGAATAATCATAGAAGCATAATCATGCCAAGGGCACTTATGTGATCGAGGTGAAGATTTCAGACTTTATTTTTGCTTCAAGTTGAGAAAGAAATAAAGGCGAAATTGGCGTTAACCAACCTTTTTCAGAATGGGCGCCTTTTTTTATGAAAGCATTGTTGAAAGTTCTAAATCCCATTTCATGTCATTGTTTTATTTTCTTTTTTTAAACAATTGGCAGCAAACAATTATCGCAGTTTTTAACTGGGCATAACCTGACTAATTACAACAATAATTATTTATGAAGAAATTGTTATCCCTCGTCTGGAAAAGTTATTGAAAAAAAAAGAAATTATTCTCCGAAGCGTGTCAAAAAAAAAATACAATCGGAGCGAATCTGAAACAGATGAAAGCATTTTTTCATTCATAATTTTCATTCATAACTTGAATCATTTTTAAAAAGTACAATTTACAATCCGATCGTTTTAATTTTTTATAATACTCTAAAAAGAAATTCTAATATTTTTCTCTAAATTATAAACAAATCAATAAATTAAGAACAAATAAATAAATTATAAACAAATCAATAAATTATAAACAAATCAATAAATTATAAACAAATCAATAAATTAGAAACAAATACAATTTTTACGAAAAATTATCAGAGTTTGAAAATAACGGATACAATTTCTGGATTTTTTAGAGATTTAATTGTATTATGTAATTGGTGAAATGGGAAAGATGTTTTTTTTTAAAATACTGGTTAGAGAGACGTTATTTAAGTAAAGAGAATTTGAAAAAAGAAGAGTATTACGTGTTAAAAAGCAAACAGGAAAAGGATGGGCATGGGTCAAATCGAATCAGTCAAAGCTAAAGAAGTGTTGTAATGTTGTTAATGGAAACTACGTGGATAACTTCATGGGCCAGTGATTGTATGACTATCACTATTACTATATGAATACCAACTTCTTCATAAAAAGTTAACAAAAGCAATTTAATGACGCATCGTCTCACTGATCATGAATCTATATAAATTTTTTATATACACTACACTTATTTACATTACTCCAGGAATTTTAATTATTCAAACTCCTGCTTGGCATCAATTCATATAAATAAGAAATGCTCACATCAATTTCATATTTTATTTTCCAGATCTACATTGAGAAATCTAGATTCTAGCACTGCTTTAAAAGAGCCATTTCATTTATTTTTAATAAAATTTTATATCACTAGTATTAAATTTTAATAACAATGAGGACAAAAATGTAAAAAGGAACGATTTTACGCATCGATGACAAATTCGATTTAAAACTTTATACTACAAATTAAACATTTAAATATAAATCGTTAGGCAAAAATATGTAAAAAACAAAAATATATTTTGTTTTATTTTTATTTACTTTATTTAGTTTTATTTGAGTATTATTTATTTGATAAATATGTGTTATATATTTACCCGTATATTTGTCTAAAAATAAAACACTTTAAGCGTTAAAATCATAATTTATTTATTATACGTATTATTTATTTACTTTACTTTAATTTATTTACTCTACTTTAATTCATTCACTTTACTTTAATTTGTTTACTCTACTTTAATTCATTCACTTTACTTTAATTCATTCACTTTTAATTTAATTTGAAATTTCTTTTTTAACGAAAAAGAGAAAATATTTGATTTCTCAATTGAAATAAAAAATAAAATTCTTTAGAAATTAAAAGTATAAAAATTGATGAAAAAAAAGAGAAGCTGTTTTTATTGAAATCGCATGGATTGTTCTGCTTTCACCTTTTCAGGATTAAGTCATTGTAAAATTAAATGGCTTTAAAAACAATTTACTGGAATTGAAAAAGTTTGAAATTCATTTCACTTGATAGTTTTTTTCGTAATGGAAAGATTGAATTCTTTGAAGGTTTGCCCTACAAAGCGCAAACTTCCAAAAACCTGAAACCGTTATAAGAATTAATCTTGAAACCAGCGTGACCTGTGACTCATAAAAAGTATTCAGTTCACGATCACTTCATAGGCTCGAAAGAAAATATATTACAAAAATTAAAAATATAAATCGTAAAGTGTGCAAATCTTGAAGGAAAGAATTATAATTTTTTGTGCAATTATTTATTGTATTATTATTGTTATTGTAGTTATTATTATTATCATTAATCATTATTATTAATATTATCATTATTATTATTAAAATTATTATTATTATCATTATTATTATCATCATCATTTTCATCATTATTATTATTATTAAAATTATTATTTTCAACCCTTTGAGCCAAAACAATTCAAGAAAATTCAAGTTTCATTATTATTCTCATTATTACTGTAAAGAATAAGATTTGATTTGATTTGATTTTTATTTGATTTTTATTTTATTTTATTTTTATTTTATTTTTATTTTATTTTTATTTTACTTTATTTATTTTGCTTCCTCACAGGAAAGCATTGTTTTTATTATTAATACTTTAATTAATTAGTATTAATATTATTGAACTATTAAAAAAATTGTGAAAATTACAAAAAAATTAATAAAAAATACGAGAATGATGGTAATTCGCAAAACTTAAATTCATACATCATGATCGGAAATTCGAAAAGCTGATTCACATTTAGAAAAATGGATTTTATAAAAGTTTCACGTTTTTTGAGAAGAAATTGAATGACTATGGTTTCAAACGCTGAAACAAATATTTGGCTAATTAGCATTCAAGAAAAGTAAAAGATTTAAAGTGACTCACTCTGACGTGGACGAAATAAAGTAATATTTTGCTTTTTTGAGTCGATTCTTAACTTGAAAAATATTACATAAGATTGTGAAGACCTTGTGCAGCTTCCAAGAAGATTTCCTTTGCTTTGGAAGTGAGGATCCATGTCGTTAAACAACTTTCGCCTTTCTTTCACTAAAGCGAATATCATTTTATCGTAAAAATCACTGTACTTGATTGAAAGACCATTTCTTCATTGCTTCTTTGCTTCAACTCTTTGAAATTAAATTTCAAAAAAACTTGTTTTTAGGTATTTCTAAATTTACGATCCTTGTTTTTAAATAATAGTTTCTGAATTTAAGTTTTCTGAATTAACGATCCTTGTTTCTAAATAATAGTTTCTGAATTTAAATTTTCTGAATTAACAATCCCTGTTTTTAAATAATAGTTTTTTAATTTAAGTTTTCTGATTTCCGAATCTTGTGATTAAGTAAATTTCGAATCCTGTCGTACTTGATATTTTCGAGTTCTGTAGTTGCAAAATATTTCATGTAAATTTCTGAGATTTAGTTTTTTTCGGATTGTGCGACAGAAGAAATAGTTTCTACATCTTTTTTTTTTTAACGTCCTTGTCATTTTTTTGTTTCAAGTCAAGGTTGGTGAGATGTTGTTTTTCAAAATAATTTTCAGGAAATCCAAATGTTTGGTTCTTTATCCAAAAGTGAAGATTTGTTGATCATGAAATTGGAATTGCGCCACTCTCGAGTAAAATATATTTTGAAGAATTTATTAACCTGAGTCAATACTTATTCAAATTTATCGCCATAATCAGCACTCATGTTTTTTGTGGGAATCCCAGTAGAAAATCAATTTCGAACTGTTACATACTCGTTCCATATTTGCGAATTGATTCTGGAAAATACAAAAAATGTTTCACAATGTGTCTACATTTTTTATAATCTACATCATTATTGTATAATCTACATTATTATTTTATAATCTACATTATTATTTTATAATCCACATTATTATTTTATAATCTACATCATTATTTTATAATCTACATTATTATTTTATAATCTACATTATTATTGTATAAACTACATTATTTAAAACCAGTAATATATTTCAATGCATTCCTTTCTAACCGGTGTGTAAATTAAATTACCAAATAAAATTATCACCTTAATTGAATGAATGTTTTTTTGCATAAAAGATTACACAATAAAATGTAAATAAATGATTTATAAGATAATCAATAAACGAAATGGCAAAGTAAAATGGAGTTATTAAATCAGATAATTGAATTGACATAAAAAATGAATTGAATTGATATAAAAAATGAATCGAATTGATATAAAAAATGAATTGAATTGATATAAAAAATAAATCGAATTGATGTAAAAAATAAAATGAATTGATACATATATAAAATTAATTGTTGATTAAAAAAAGCGATTTCCAAGATAAATAATAAGATGCAGAAATGATCAATACATGATAATAAATAGGATTAGGTCAATTGTTTGACCTCGAATGACTCCAAGATCCAAAGGACTTGATACGAGAACAAACTGATGTTTCTTTAGACTTTAGAGATTGGAGTTTCGAGAAGTGAGACACGTGAGGCCCGGTGGGGAGACCTGGGAAACTCCGCCCGGTACTTAGCTATAAAATCCCAGCACGAGGGTCGAACCCAACCAGTCATAATCAGTGAATCGGAAGTACCTTCTTTTTTGACAGTTTAAAGTACATTTGTTTCCAAAGTCTCAGGAGATTCCACAACCATGAAACTCGTTTTTGTTGCCGCTGTTCTATTCGTCGCTGCAGTCTTTGCTGCTGATGAAAAACCAGAAGAAGGACGCCCCAGAGTCTTCAAAAGACTCATTCCTGCCGATGTACTTCGTGGTAAGTTCTCATCCTGTAAACATTTTTTTCGAAATTAAAAAAATATTGATATTATGTATTTTGAAAAAATTGTCTAGAGAGAAAATTGGAACTTCTTTCGGATTTTTGAAACTGAGAATCAAAAGTTTCGGGAATTAAAAGTTTGTGGAATTTTAAAATAATCTTGGAATTTTTTAAGAGAAGGCTAGAAAGTTTTTTGTTTCAAAAAATCGTTGGGAATAACAGTTGATTCATTTTTAAAATTAAAAAAAAGGCAGGTTTTTTAGGCGTTAAAAAATTAGATTTGCATTTGAAATCAGTCATTGTTTAAGTCTTGTAAAAAATATGTACCTTTTTTACGAGAATCGAAGTTCAATGTGTATTGACTGTCTTGAGTGAAAGCGGTACAACGGCTTTATTTACATTTTTAGTCGGTACTCTTGACTCAAAGACACGCTTCGAATTTCAAGTTCGATGTCCAAATGAAGTTTACCTGAAACAATTCGTTGTATGGTTTTTTAGTCAGCCAAAAATAATACGTATATAATGTTTGAAAATCAATTTGAATAAAAGGATAATTATTTTTTAAGAAATATGCTTCGCTTCAAAAATTGATTGGTTTAAATTAGAGATTATTATAATTAGCTTTATTCAGTTATTCGATGAACTTTCTTTCTTATTTTTTTTCTTATTTTTGTTTTCTTTCCTAATTTTTTTTTCTTTCCTTATTTTCTTTTCTTTTCTTATTTATATTTAAGTGCTTTATGCTATAAAATTGTAAACTTTATTTCTATTAGTATTAAAAACAATAAAAAATTTTTGATAGAAAATTCCTCTTGGTATAGTTTTGAAGCATTGAAATCTCCAAGTTTATACTTGAATTTGAACAATGTTATTTGGATTTTAAGATATGTTCTTAAATTTAATTCTTAAAATTCTTTAATTTAATTCTTAAATTTAATAATTCCTTCTTTTTAGAGAGAAAATTGTAAACATTAATTTTATCCAATGTAAATATTTTTACACGATGCAAATATTAATTTTACACGATGCAAATATTAATTTTGCAAGATGTAAATATTAAATTTACAAGAAGTAAATATTAATTTCACAATATGTAAATATTAATTTCACAAGATGTAAATATTAATTTCACAAGTTGTAAATATTAATTTCACAAGATGTAAATATTAATTTCACAAGATGTAAATATTAATTTCACAAGATTGTAAATATTAGTTTTACAAACGCATCGCTGATAAGATTTGTAGAAAATTGAAATAAAAACGTAAAAAATATGATTGCATAGAATTTAAAAAAGAAATTGGTAGACTAATCAAGGAAATGTTTAAATTAATGAATAAAAAACATTTTTTGAATTATGGTTGAACAATGATTAAGATATAATTTGTCACTGAAAAGCAAATTCTTCTTTTCGAGGTTCATAGATTTTCAAGACACGCCCCATTAAAAAAAGGAAAGTCAAGTTACCTTGATGACTAAGTCGCTTTTTACACTATTTAGCATTGATAAATACACGGAAAAAAGTAACACTATTTACGCATTTATGATTTTCATTGCAATCCATAAACATCAAAACTATTGTTTATAAACAAATAGCAAAAAATGTTAAAAGAGTTTCTAATTTCAAAAGAAAACTTTACTATTTTGGCAAACATTTTCTATCAGCATTTTTTTCATTTTCTATCAGCATTTTTTTCATTTTCAATCAACATTTTTTTCATTTTCATTTTAATATTTTCTCAGTTTCATTTTAAACTTTTTTCAGTTTCATTTTAAACTTTTTTCAGTTTCATTTTAATATTTTTTCAGTTTCATTTTAATCTTTTTTCAGTTTCATTTTAATATTTTTTCAGTTCCTTTTTAAAATTTTTTCATTTTCATTTTAACATTCTTTCATTTTCATTTTAACGTTTTTTTAAAAATTCATTTCAAGCTACTTTTTACCATGGTTTTACAAAAAAGATCAATTTGATATTTAAGCTGCAATTTTCGCAGTAAAAAGTTTACCTTGACACTTGCAAATAATTTAATTCTCAACTTAAGCAATAAATTCGTCAATAAAAAAAGTGCTAGGAAGAGAAATAAAGCATGCTTACTTTATTGATTCAGATTATTTAACAGGAAATACGTAAATGTAGGTTTTAAAAAAAATTGTACACAAAAAATTGCATACTTAAATTTTGATGGATTTTTACTAAAAATATTTTAAAACTACCTTTTTTTAAAAAAGAAACCTATATTTACGATTTTGGTTTGACTTTCTGATTTTGAGAATTTTTGTTTTTATGAAAACAGAAGATAATTTTTTTATGTACATATTTTTGCAATTTCACACTTCAGTCTTTGTTGGAGCATTTAAATCGCATATTTACCGTGTCTTTAGTACCCGATGATCTAGATTTTTGTAAACAGACTTAAAAATCCAAGAAAAAACCCTAACATATTTATCTTGTTAATTAACAACCACAGAGTGATAAATTAAAATTTGTCAATTCCCACATCATTTTCAAATTATTATTCAAACCTGCTGGAAAAAAGTTCAATAAATAGAACATTTCCTTGATCATTCTTTTTTAAAAATATTAATTTGTTAATATTACTAATAACATTAATATCTTATTGTTTTATTATTTCATATCATTAATATCTTATTGTTTTATTATCATTTCATATCATTAATATCTTATTGTTTTATACTAATTTCATTTCTGTATCAATAATGTTATTAATAATCTCATTGTTTTCAAAAACCTGACCTCGTCATAATGTAATTATATCGAAGGTTCTATTAAACTAATTCTACTCAGATCTGAAGGATTCTGAATAAT
The DNA here is from genome assembly GCA_011057455.1 of Ganaspis sp. Gsp50. Lineage (NCBI taxonomy): Eukaryota > Metazoa > Arthropoda > Insecta > Hymenoptera > Figitidae > Ganaspis > Ganaspis sp. Gsp50. Next base: position 44,320 of record WNHD01000057.1, read on the forward strand.
AGTCTCATATTTTAATTACGGACACGTCAGACAATTTTTTCTCTACATAAAATTAGTCCCATTATGCAAATTGATTTTTTTGCAATTCCGTGCACTTTCATATAATTTACACTTTCCTGTGCACATTAAATACCAAAATAGCTAAAAAAAATAATTTCAAATCAATTCTGGGTTTCTTGAGATGACCATGAGATATCGTAATGTCATTTAAATATTGTTGAGACAATAAAACAAGTTTCTTTCTCGTGTGGGGTGCAAATGTTTCACAATCGGGATCACTTGCATTGGTCAGAGAAAGTGTTTCTCCTTGAAGTTTCTAACATTACATTGTTGAATAAATTTGCGCTTTTAGAATTAGAATTATCTATTCAAAAATTTCCATACCAATAAGGCGCTTTCGTTTCTCCGAAGTACCTGAAAAAACGCCTGAATTAAAAACATGAATCAAATAATAGAAACTACGACTAATAAAGACAAATAATACAATTACCAATAAAATCAACTAATAGAATTAATAAAAGCAACTAATGCAATTAATAAAAACAACGAATACAATTAATAAAAGCAACTAATGCAATTCATAAAAACAACGAATACAATTAATGAAAGCAACTAATGCAATTAATAAAAACAACGAATACAATTAATAAAAGCAACTAATGCAATTAATAAAAACAACGAATACAATTAATGAAATCAATTAATGCAATTAATAAAAACAACGAATACAATTAATGAAAATGAGAACGAAATGAAAATGTGTAAAATAAAATGTGTTTTTAATTTGCAGATTTCCCTGGCATGTGTTTCGCTTCAACGAAGTGTGCGACAATTGAAACTGGCAAAGGCTGGGATCTCTCTCCTTTCTGTGGACGTTCCACTTGTGTGACGGCTGACGACAACTCGGGTCGTTTACTTGAATTGGTAGAAGACTGTGGACCATTGCCAAAAGCTAACCCCAAATGTAAGGTCTCTGAAAAGACCAACAAGACTGCCAGCTTCCCAGACTGTTGTCCAATTTTCGAATGTGAGGAGGGAACCAAGCTTGAATATCCTGAAATCCCAGTTATCCCACCTTCTGAAGAACAGGACGAAAAACCAGCCCCAGGACCCAAGGCTTAAAATATTTTTTTCTCAAAGAAAAATCCTCCCTTCACTGTGATGCTGAACGGTCAAAAGACATTCTGAAAAGAAAGATTAAAATTAAAAAACCTTGAAATTAGAAAAAGGATTAAATCGAGTGTCACTTTTTTTGTTTTTTATTTTTGAATACCGTGAGGAGTAAAGACCCAGGGCTGCAGGAAAATTGATTCTAGGGTATAGAATCATTGAATAAGTATTGTACATAAAATAATTGCTCTCCCGCAATAATGCAAAGATCCCGTTTATTATAAAGAATTATAGTATATACTAATATCTCTTTCCTTATTACTTTTTTATACTTCTAAGAATTTTAAGGAAAGAAAATTCTTGCACAAACGAATTTTTTTTAAGAGAGCTTTCACGTTGCCCTAGTCGCGGGTAAAGAGCAAAAATTTAGCAAATCCCTCAATGTTTTTTCATCTCGATTTTGCCTTCTTTAATGCGTAAAAATGATTGAAGTCAGCAAAACCGGCAGAGCAAAAAAAATATATGTGATTGTAATTTTATGTAATTAAATTAAAGTATTATTAAAACATTCAAACGAATAGATTTTTTATCTTTTCATTTACCTTTCTTCCATTTTTCATGGTTTTCTGATCTCCTTTTCATTAATATTTCATTAATTTTGCTTCCTCATAGGGAAGCATTGTTTCATTAATTTTTCATTAATGTTTCATTAGTTTTTCATTAATGTTTCATTAATTTTTGATTAATTTTTCCTAAATTCAAGAATTGTAGATGCATATCGAGTTTCCTCTTGCATTGCAAGTATCATAAAATTCACGGAAACGTGTAATTAGAAACATCTGAATGGACAATTAAATGTTGGAAACGTTAAATAGGGTCGAGGAGAATAAAAAGTCTATGAACAATAAGTAATTCAACGTCGCACGAAAGTCACGGTGTGAATTGACCTGCTCATTGTTAATGTCCAGTCTACATAAAATTAAATTTTCCCATAAATACATCAAGGGAAGTATTTCTGCATACCGGAAGCTTTCGCACAATAGACGAGTTCAGTGATTTCACGGACTCTGCAAAATTCGAAACCTGCAACTGCAAAATCAACAAAAAAGACAAAAGAGAAATAAACATTAATTAAATCAAGTGATTTTTGAAAAGAATTTCTGAAGCACGTCCGCATATTTTTAAACAATAATTGTTTAAAACAATAATTGTTTAAAAATATGCTACAATTATTGTAGTGTATATTAAAGTGAATTAAATTTAACTTGTATCGAATGTTAAGTATCAAATGCAATTTATTCATAAATATCCATTAAATTGAAGCGATATATTTAACAAATATATAACTAAACAAATATACTGGAGATATGTTAAATTAAATGTACAGAACATTATAAAATAAATATGTAAATAAACATTAAATAATCTTCTTATGAAACATATGAAAACAAATATAGAAAAAAACCTCCGCTTTTATAATCATACCAATTGCAATATAAAATAAAAAAATTAAAATTAGCAATTCAGAATAATCTAGACCATTTTAAAGTAGGTGGTGCTTCAAGATCACAAGATTTCTATTACATTGAACAATGATTGCGAAGTAATGAATTATTGAAGGTAAAATCTAATTGATTTTTTTCCAAGAGCAATATTTACAAACTTTTAATAACTATAGGTATACAATATAGTAATATATACAATATAGTAATAAATATCGAATGATTAAACATGAAATAAATATAATTAATTTGTTTTATGTTAATATTTATGTAATTATTTTATTATTCTTGTTTTTTTATCTAATTATTCTATTCTTGTTGTTTTTTTATCTAATTATTCTATTGTTGTTAGAATATGTAATTATTCTATTGTTGTTAGAATATGTAATTATTTTGTTTTCATAAAACTTGAAACGAAAAATTAAATATAACCCTAAATTGAATAGAAATATTTTTGCAACTCAGGCTAATTCCAAATTTAGGTTGGTCAGTTATTAATTATATAATCATTGTTCTAAGTACTACAATAATTAATCAAAAATTCGTTAATTTAGAAATTCTTGAAGTAAATATTTAAATTTTTGCCGCAATTGAGCAGCGCACTCTGTAAACATTAACATGTTTATCTTTCAATCCTTTGAGTTTTAATAATTTTATGAAACATCTCTTTAAGGATACAGAATTTGTATGCAATCATTATCAAGCTTAATTATTATTTGCGAAGAATTTGCAATAATAACATTAAAAATCTAAAAGAAATACTTTCGGACGTGCTTTCAGCAGAAAGTAAAAGTAAGGTTATGTTTTTAATGCGTTCAGCAACAAATTAAATATATCGTGCGACTCCAAAATTAATGCTGATAAACTGATAAATTTTAATAACTTCTGAGAATGATGATTAAATTAGTCACAGTATTAATTTTAATATTATATATTATATATAATATTATATATTTATTATTATATTTGCACCTGATATTAAAGTTGTCCAAACACTGTATATCTGTCTCTCTTTCTCTAATGTGGATTTTGTAGTTTGGACAAGTTTGACAGGAAGTGTCAAATGCAGCTGTAATGCAGCTTTATACTAAGCTGTATGCTGTTAATGCAGCTTAAGTATAAAGCTGAATTTACATCTCCTGTCAAACTTGTTCAAACATGGTTCAAACCACAAAATCCACATTAGAGAAAGAGAGACAATAGAGGTTATTGTTGCAATTAAGCAACTGTCAAAACAAAAACAATTTTCTTTTAATTGTCGGTTTTTTTTTCTTGAAAAACATTGGTTATATTTGTTAATAAAGTACCTACAAAGAAGATAGACTTTCAAAGACTTCCAAAAAACATTATACCATATCATTATAATATTTCTTTGACAATGGATTTCGAAATTTTCATTTCTTGAGAAGACGTTTATGTTCACGTAAGTTTTTATACAATTTGTACGATATTGAAACAAAGATTTAAATAATAGTAAATAAAAATACTTGCTCCGGAAATAAACTTTTTCAAGAATTATTTTTGTGAAATTTAAATATACACGAATCCAAGCAAATTATTCTATTTCTCCTTCATTTTTTTCATTTTTCCTTTTTCCTTCATTACTTTAAATCGCTTTTTTAAACACAGGTACAAGAATATGCAAATCAAGTAAGTAGAAGAGAAGAAATGTATCAAGAATTGTAACAATTCAACTATTTGTAAATATTGTTTCGAAAAATTATGAAATACAAATGTTTATTGTTCGTTATATTTGAAGATGCCAACTCTCGAAATGTTAATTTGAGAGCATTTTATATACAGTTTTTGCCAACAATAGACTAACCATTGTATTTAAAGTATTTAATTAATTTTCAATAAAAAATTAGAATGAAAATTACAATTGAATAGAGACTTATTTAACACTAAAAAACTTCCTCTGTGAGTAAGCTCTATGTAAAATTCGAAAAAATGGGTCAATTTGACTAAAACAAGAAGCAAAGTATTTTGAAAAATGTTTATTTTTTAAACTTCAATGGACAAGTTTACTGCAAGGTTTCAAATTCTAACATTATAAAAACGTTTTACAAAAAATGATGTCAATGAGATTCTACAGTAATAATCAGATCTCTGTTAACTCCGACTCGGATAAAAACGATATGTTCATTTAAACAAGAAAATCCCTGTCGCGAGTCTATCCTAGTGTTTCGTTAAATACGTACAATACATCGTGATACGGTACGTACCGTTTTGTTCATAATATACAAATATTTTCGCTATCCCTAACTTTACATGGCTCTGAGAATCATTTCTAAAGCGTGTAAATAGCGAATATTAAAAAGAGTATTTGTATAAAAAAGCTGCCCTCAATTCGTATAAAATATTCTAAAACTAGAATTTTCTAAAAAATATAAAACATCTAAACGGTTCTTAAAATATTCCTTTTAGAAATTTCAAATATCTCCTTGAACAATAGAGATTCGTCATGGACTTCAGAGCCACACTTAATGTCATAAATATTGTTCTAAAAAGTAAAGACCTTGAGTGAAAAACGAGTGAAACTGTTAAAAAAAATTAAAACTCATTCAGTTTCTCACTCAAATCTTGCAACTATTGTGGACATCGTCTCGTTAGATACGAGCAATTTTTCGAGACTTTTCTTTAAAAAATCCTGATAACTCTGGAACATGTTTATCAAGGCCTAAGCTAAATACTATAATTAGTATTAAGAACTTTTGGAATGTTGATTGGTACATTTTTCAACATTTCGTTGTACCTTACAGAAGCGTAAATTATAAAAATGATCACACTTTTCATTTCTTTTTGTATAAACTACAAAAATAACGTCACTATAAAATTTTCAATGGAGTTAAGATTCAAATGTCTAAAAAATGGTAAAAAAGGCTGCGATCAATAAGGCAGGCAACCATTCTGATGTTAAATGACGTTTCTGGGATGATCTCTCCAGTCCTGGATAATTAATGTTTGGAGAAGAAATTTCTACAACAAAGGAGAATTTTACAATAATTTACAAACTCTAATAAATTTTTAATAAAAACTCCTTTAATAAATTTGTAATAAAAACTACTTTAATAAATTTGTAACAAAAACTCCTTTAATAAATGTGTAATAAAAACTACTTTAATAAATTTGTAATAAAAACTCCTTTAACAAATGTGTAATAAAAACTTCTTTAATAACGTTTACCTTGAAAATTGATTAGAGTAAAAAAAAGTCAATACCGTTAAAGATGAGAATGCAAAAAATACTTGGTTTTTACGTACCTAAAGGCAACTGCGAAAATTAAGGTAAAAACTACCAAAGGACCTGAAGACATTGGCACAACGCCTGTTCCATACTGAGCTTGACCACAAGCAGGCGGACAAACAGGAATAATGGTTTCTGCACAAACGAATACAGGAAAAACTAAGACATGCTGCCTACAAAATTAAAAAGGCTGCAAATGCAACTCAAAAACGATATTTAAAATCCAGTACTATCTCGAAATAATATAACATTTATAAAGAACAAGATTCGTAATTACATGTACATTAATTTTAATTACAATTTAAAAATAACTTTCTGCATGCGAATCCGCTAGCAACAGTCACATTACAAATCTAGAAAAATGTCTCTTAATTTAACTAACATTAAAAACTTGGTCTATAAACAAAACTACAGAAAGTATGAACAAAAAAATTGAAACAGGAAAAATTTATTAATCAAATTGTTTAGTAAAATTTGAATTATTCAAAATACTCGTACGAGAAAAAAAGAGGGAGATAAATACTAAATTCCAAATACACGGAAAAAAGTCTCACGAAAGTAGATATTTTATAAATAAATTTATGAATAGATTTATAAATAAATAAATAAATTTATGAATAGATTTATATATAAATTTATAAACAGATTTATAAATAAATTTTATAAATATGAAATTTCTTTTTTTTTAAATAGCATTCACTGTTAAAAATAATTTGGATAATTAAAAAGCCGCTTCGAAAACAATAAAAGTATTTGTAAAAAATCTGTTTAAATCTCCATTTACGAAAGTATGAAAACATTGAAATATAAAATTGATGAAAATATTTATAACTTATTTTGTAATAATATTGCAATATGTATAATTTTTTTTATTAATATGTATAAAATATTAATAATAATAATATAATAATTAATTTATACATATTATTATTAATATGTATAATTATTGATTAATAAATAAATAAATAAAAAGACATATTTTGTATGTATATATTTTTAAAATTAAGTTTCGGTTCAAAGTTTGTTCAATCTAGTAACGAACAAAGAAGATGTTTTCTCTTTGAAATTCTGTTTTCATTTCTCAGACAGTTAATTAGTGACCTCATGAATTTATACTTTTAGCTGTCATGTGCATTATTTATTATTAGAGCAATTGGCACAATGATTTTACTTCAAACAATTAGGCAGCGATTTTTAAGATTCGAATGATGTCATCTTTCGTCAAATAATTTAATTAATCAATTAAGTGTACTAACAAAGTCTTTCATCACTCAATAAGATTTTAAATTATCCTCTTTCGCCTTCTTTCACTAGTAATTATTAAAATATAGCAGTGTTTGAAACTACAATTATTTTTTCATTCATTTCATTTCTTTCGAAACTCAATTTTATGAATAAAAATTGATTGATTAAATAATAGTGATTTAATTACATTTCAGAGTTATTTAATTACATTTCAGAGTTATTTAATTAAATTTAATAGTTACTAAATTTAATAGTTGCTAACTTTAAAAGTTACTAAATTTAACAGTTAATTAACCAGATTTTACTTATTTTTCAAATATGTATTTTGTTTAAGTTCAATTTAACACCGATTTATTAAATTTAATAATGAATCAAATTTGTTCTACTTTTGTGAGAAATTTTTTCCGTGCAAAAGTATTAGACTTACCAAAGAGTTCGATTTCAGTTGAGGATGATCCTAATTTATTGGCGGCCTTGCAGGTGTAAAGTCCAAACTGTTTTTTTTCAACAGTAATCACCCTAAGTGTTGTGTCAGTGTATTCGTCTGCAGTGGCGAAATGAGAAATTTTGTAGTGCTGATTATTGGACAGTTGATAGTCGTCCTTTACCCAAACGATGGCAGGTGGTGGATAAGCTTCTACGTGACATTCCAGATCCATATCGTACTGCAATGCTTGGCCAAGGCGTGGTCGAGGTGCAGTAACTACTGGCGCAAATTCCACCTCCAAATTCATATTTCGACGAACACTTCCCACTCTGTTTTCAGCTACGCAGTAATAAGTTCCTCTATCCTCCTTTCGAATTGTCGATATTTTTAACGTGTTGCCACTGAAAATGTTATTTTATTCATTAGTAACAAATTATTAAATTAAAATCTTCAAAAAATTGTAAATAAATACTAAATAGTAAATGAATACTAAATAGTAAATGAATACTAAATAATAAATAAGTACTAAATAGTAAATTAATACTGAATAATAAATAAGTGCTAAATAGTAAATTAATACTATTTAATAAATAAGCACTAAATAATAAATTAATACTAAATAATAAATTAATACTAAATAATAAATTAATACTAAATAATAAATTAATACTAAATAATAAATAAATACTAAAAAATACAAATTAAAAATCTTTGAGGAATTCAAAATGATAATTAGGAAGAAAATACTTACTCGTAAATTGAACCCCCGGTGGGTAAAATGACATTATTTTCTCTTCTCCAGGAAATTTTTGGATTCGGAAATCCAGAAGCGTAGCATTTTAATTGAACGGATTGTCCTTCACTGACGACTAAAGACCTTGTAGAATTGTCGCTGATAACAGGTTTTTGAAGAACTTGTAATTCGACATCGGCCGAGATTACACTGTTTATTGAAATTACGATCTTACATCGATAAATGCCAGCGTCAGTTTCTTGAATATCTTTAATCTGTAAAAATAAAAGAATATTTTAATTGAAAAAGAAACTAAAACTAAGGAAACTAAAACTTAAACTAAGGAAATCGAAACTTAAACTAAGGAAATTAAAACTAAAACTAAGGAAATTAAAACTAAGGAAATTAAAACTTAAACTAAGGAAATTAAAATTTAAACAAAGGAAATTACAGCTTAAACTAAGGAAATTAAAGCTTAAACTAAGGAAATCAAAACTTAAACTAAGTAAACTAAAACTAACTTAAGGAAATTAAACTAAAAAGTGAGGCTGTTTTTTATGAGTAAATTTACCTGTAGCGTGTACGTAGAGGAGCTTTTGTCGTGTCTCAGAGCAAATCTACTGTCTTGAATGATCAAGGAAGTACCAGTAGACAGTGGCAAAGGATCCTTCCTCTGTTTCATCCACAAAACTGTAAACTGACTAGCATATTGAACGCTGCATTGTAATTCAACAGAATCACCTACACTTTTAATTTGTTCCGGAGTAATGTACGAAATTGTAGGAGTTCTTTGGGATGTGACTGAAAAAACAAAAATAATTAAATACAAATACAATATCTTAAATACAAATACCACCTGTCAAATTAATAAAGCACTGATTAACTTCAGTACAAATTAATGAAGCCCTGATTACCTTAATAACAAATCAATTGATAAATTAACAATAAATTCGCATTCTCGTAATAAAAAATATAGCAAGTTAATATGTATTTGGATAAACATTTAAAAACAGGTATTTACATGTCAAAGTAACCCACTTTCGCTATGTTCCCTTTCACATAATCTTTTCATAATCTATTTTTAAAAATAAAAACAATAATATACGCATCCTAAAATGTGCAAAATGCGAATAAATAAACAATTTACCTATTTGCAATAATGTAAATGCCAGAATTACGCTAGGTGACTTCATCGTGACACACCCAAATGATGAACAAACAACGCTAAAAAAATCTTTCACTTTTGTATTCTTAGAACATGAATCACTATCGTAGAGAAAAAGGTTCCTTCAGTGTTTATTAAAAAGAAGTAACTTAATGTACTTCTTTCTTAATAAAATTCTAATTAATAATTTAATTGTTTTCAAACAACGCGGACCGTTTCATCAGCAGGTGTCCCTGATGAATATGGCGCACAAATGACGCTACCTAACCTTTCAAAACAACCTGAATTTACCTGCTTGTGCAGTTCACATCTTTGCAAGCAAACAGCTGGATACGATCACACCTTCGCAAGCAAGCAGGAAGTAGTAAACAATTGATTGGTTAATTTTGAAATAATATTCTTGTTATTGCTTGTGATACTGCCTTTATGCATTCATACGAATGTGTGGACGGTGTTGAACACTTATTTGACAGCTTCATGTGAATCATGTGTACCAAATTTAAAAATTAATGAATAAATGATTTTCAATCCAAGTATTTTATGTTTTTGAGATTTAAATAAATTTTGAAAAAGATAAAGAGCGATGTTAAAACAATAAAAATTAATTATATTACCAGGGTTATTTGTTTTATGTTTAGTAATCCATGAAGTTAGCTGAAATAAAAGGGCATTTAACACGCATGTAGACATAAAACGTGTATAAAACACACATATGTGGTGAATAGTTTATATGCTGTAGAAAGTAGAAAAATTAAATTAAATAACTAATTAATATGGTTTCCGATAAAGATGAATCTTTATGGTCCGGAACTGCGTGTCGTATAGTTGTAAATGCAGTCTCACATCCTATAGAATATGCCAAAGTCTTAATTCAGGTACAAATATTCGCTTTTTGAACATAAACATTTGATAGGTTATATTCACAGACAATTTTGTTTGTTCTTTATAATTCAAATAATTTAATATTTTTTAGATCGGACATGAACCCATTGCGCCTTATCCGACAAGAACAATTTTCGGAAGACCCGCATTAGCTTTACCAAATGTTTACAAATACAGTAAGTTTTTATTCATGACAAGCTTTTTTCAGAAAAAACCTCAAGGTTTTATCTTTTTTTATAGATGAATGATTCGTGTTTTAAATTAAGCGTGTAAATTACGCTTAAATAATGAGAATGAATCAATTTTTAACACAATTCTAATAACTGATTAGTCACATTTTCATGAATTTTTAATACATATGATTTTATTCATTTTTAAAATAGTAATTATTATTTCTAGTTAAATACATCAAAAGCGTTGATGGATTCACGGGATGTTATCGAGGTTTGGTGCCAAAACTTTGCTCATACACTATCAGTTCCATTGTTTGTGAAAAAACTGCAGAATCGATAAAATTTGAAGGACAGGAATCAAGGGAAATCGAGACTGAAGATGAAGAAGAAAGGTAAAGACCAATATTCATTTTGTTTCTAATTTTCAATCATAACTTTCATTCTTTTCATATTCAGAAATTCTGCTCTAAAAATTATATTAACTTTTAGAGCTAAAAGACATTTTAACATTTTAGTTTTTAGTGCAAAAATTTACAATTCGTTTATTTTTTAGGGCTGAAAAATACGTTCAGGACTTCATAAGAGATTTAATTAGCAGGACAGTAGGAATTATTGTCAGTCATCCTTTAGATGTTATTGCTCTACGAATGATGGCTCAATTTGTAGGGGGCGAATCAAAATACAAGTAAGTCACAATAATTGCTGAATAATTGAAAATTAATATAGAAAGAGTTTTATTTAAGAGTTTTAAATAAGAGTTTTAAATAAGAGTTTTAAATAAGAGTTTTAAATAAGAGTTTTAAATAAGAGTTTTAAATTAGAGTTTTAAATAAAAGTTTTAAATAAGAGTCTTAAATAAGAATTTTAAATAAAAGTCTTAAATAAGAGTCTTAAATAAAAGTCTTATATAAAAAAAACTTTAAAAATTAATTAATTTTTTAAAACAAAGTTAATTTCATTGAATTTAAAGTTGAAAGAATCTTTTTCGCTTTTCCAGTGGATTAGTACAATCGATTGTAGAAATTTATAGAGAAAATGGAATCCCAGGATATTTTGCAGGACTTATTCCTCGACTGATAGCAAATGCTGCCACATTAGCTATAGTTAGTTCTTCTACTTACGTTATCAACAAATATATTATAATGGATCGAGAAATGAAAAGTTTCACCGCATCTACAATGGCAGTAAGTTTATTTTCGACTGTTTTATTGAAAAATTAAAGAGGGTAAAAAAATACAGAAGAGAATACTTTTAAGAGTAACAAAATTTAAGACAAGATTTTTAATTAACTTGAATGTTTTTTCTAGTTCTTGGCCACAACCATCACGTATCCATTTATTGTTGTGTCTCATTGCATGGCTGTCAATAACTGCGGGTAAGTTAAAAATTAATGTATAATACTTTAATTAATTTAATATTTACATTTCTTTTGGACCAGAAAATTAAATGTAATACTATCTCTAATAATAAAAATAAAAAATAAAAATAAAAAGTAATAAATCAAAATTAATAATGTGTATTTTATGTTTGAAAAGATTGGTAGCAGGCGTACCTCCACAAATGCCGATTTATACGAATTGGCTGGACTGTTGGTCACATTTATCAACCACGAATCAATTAAAACGAGGTAGCAGTTTAATCTGGCGTTATTATTCAGGACCAGTAACAGTTTTGAGCGGACGACCCTTTCCGATAAGTACAGCAGATATACATTTGAAACGAGTTCATTAATTTAAAAAACTATCACTCAAAGACCTCTTTATACACAAACGATTCCATATTGTAAATTAAAGCATTTATTGTATTATAAATCTAGTTTTACCTAGTATTTTGAAGTGTGTACAGTTGTTGAAAATTGCTCGTTTTAGATACGATTAAAACTCCACACCTTCATCAAAGTATAAAAATTAAAGTGTATATCAAAATGTTAAAAAAAACTGTGTCAAAAGAAATATGAAATTAAGTACTAAGTATAATTACAGTTGATTGATTTCAACCACAATCACTTAATTACAATTAAATTGAATAATTACAATTAAATTGAATAACTACAATTAAATTGAATAACTACAATTAAATTGAATAACTACTGCTAATGAAGTACATTTAATTTGCAATGAATTAATTATTAATTACTTCATCAATGAACTAATTATTAATGAATTAATGCATGAACCATAGTTCATGCATTAATTGTTCTAAATTTTAATTTGTTTGCAGAAGTAAGTATTTAAACTGGAGATATAATCAAAGAGAGGAAGCAAGAACTTTACAATCACCAAAATGAAAACTTTTATTGTATTTTATTTGCAATAATTCTACTCTTTTTTTATTTTAGGACAATACATATATATATGTATATATATATCTATCTATATAGACTTTTTCATTCATAAAATATCTTCTATCGAAGTATGTAAAGACGCATAGATTTTTTTCACTTAAAAAGTAATTCAGCCAGCCACGGAAGATTCAATGCTTTTTTCTCCATTAGTCACAAACTGATTTGACATTTATTTTGTTATTAAAAAATAAATGTGTATTATTGGACAATAATACACTTTAGCGATTGTGGCTCAAATTAAGATTACATTCGTGTATACAATATTCATGGTCCGCAAAGTGCAAGCCTAACTTTCGCATTTCCTTTTAAGACACGCGCCCTTTTTCTGTGCCTTAAGAATTAAATTGAAGCCGTACATGTGAAGAATGAAAAAATAAATAAATTACCAAAAGAGGATGTACATATAAAGAACAAATGTTAAGGAAAAATAAAAAAACGAATTAATAAAAAAAAATAAAACGAATTAATAAAAAAAAATAAAACGAATTAATAAAAAAAATGAAACGAATTAATAAAAAAAAATAAAACGAATTAATAAAAAAAATAAAACGAATTGATACAAAAAAAATAAACCGAATTGATAAAAAAAAATAAAACGAATTGATAAAAAAAATAAAACGAATTCAATAAGAAAAGAAAACAAAAGAAAGTTATTAAAAAAAACAAAGTTTCCTCTATGAGGAAGCAAACTAAAAAATGATAAATGAACAAATTAAAAAATAACAAAAGAAAGAAAATTAAAAGGAAAAAAATTAAAGGAAAATTAAAGGAAAAAAAAGGAAAAAAAAGGGGAAAAAAAGGAAAAAAAATTAAGACAAAAAGAAAAATAAATATAACAAAATGTAAAATAGAAAACAAAACGAATTATCGAAATTGTTAGAAAAAATCCAATAACAGTAATTGTCATTTTTGAGTTTACATGCTAAGCTTTAATCGTACGCGCATTCACTAATTGTACATGTAGTGAGGAAAACGGAGATTATTTGATTCGTTTTTGCATTGACTTGAATTAGGTACTCTGAAAAGGAATCTTTCTTATAACCCTTTAATTATCTTTCGCACTGGCTTGACCGAGCGAACGACCAGCGCCCTCGATCTAGGCAACACTTTTTTCTTTTAATTAGACTAGCGAATAGAAAATACATCTAATAAAAATAAAATTTTCGCAATTCATTTCTTAAATCATTCTGAATATATAATCAACTATTACAAACACTTATATAATAGTCTGTGAAAAAATAAGCGTAACACTTAAAAGCTAACTTCACAAAACACCTAGTAAACAATTCTTAAGAATCTTCAGAAGCTGAAAATGTAAATACCAATATTATTTACAAAGTAATCTTTTCATTTTATACTCGGATTTTACATTTTCTGATTCGTTCATTATAAACGGTAAAAAAAAAATAAATGGAAATTATCGAGATTTCAAGCAGAGGAAACGACTAATCGTTGAACAGTCAATTCATCGACTCTTTGGCACTTTTACGGACAAATCTTCAACCTTCTTTGGAAAATGTCATATTTTCCGGGTTATTTTGCTCCTGGGGGAATAAACTGTAGTAGAAAAAATTTTATGTTGAGTGTACAATTTAGCAAGTATTCGAAACTCATTAAATTCAAGTTAATTAAATTCAAGTTTTTTAAACTCAAGTTAATTAAATTCAAGTTATTTAAACTCAAGTTAATTAAATTCAAGTTTTCACTTGATTAATTCAAACATTTATGATCGTTAAAAACGAAGTAAATTTAGATCGCTTTTGAAGTCAATGAAACTAATTCGGTTAATTGCAATGATCAATTATCATTGCAATTAACCGAATTAGCTCGTAGTTTGTAAAATCAGATGTTTGTTTTTAGTAGAACATTTTTTCGAGTACAGTTAATTTGCATGCTCCTGAAAATGGCAAATATGAGGATAAAAACGTAAAATTGTTGAGGTTGATAGAGAGAAGGAATTGTACATTTGAGATAATGTTGACGTCGGATGGTGTCAACTTGCTAAAGCTCATCGATACGTGTTATACAATTTTTTGTTCTAAGTTTTGTGGTAGGCCTACGCATCTGCCGTAGTAAAATTTGCGACGAAACGCTCAGAAGCGCGTGATAGCATTTTTTGAGGTACGATTTCGAGGCAGGATTTACTCAAATCAAGTATCATACGTTTACACATCAATCAACTGACATTTGCCAATCAATTGCCATTTACAAATCGTTGCCATTTACAAATCATTGCCATTTACAAATCAACATTTCATAAATCAACTGATTGCCACTTACAAATCAACTTCACACTTTTGATTCAACAAATCTCTATGTAAGCATCTTCTACAAACAAATGTGCAAATTTTTATTTGCAAATTGTTTTTGCAAATTGTTCTTTACAAATTGTTTTTGCAAATTGCTCTTTACAAATTGTTTTTGCAGATTTTTTTTACAAATTCTTCGCAAATTATTTTTGTAAATTGCTTTTGCAAATTCTTCTTCGCACATTGATTTTGCAAATTATTTTTGCAAATTCTTCTTCGCAAATTGTAATTTGCAAATTATTATTTGCAAATCAATTATAATCTACGAATCGATCATCAGCGACGAATCAATCATTAGCCACAAAGGAATCGTTTTCTACAACTGAAAGCTGTTGATCTTGTAAAAATGAAAATTGCAGATCAATTGACATGAATTGACATTTAGAACTGAAGTTGATTGAAATAGAACAAATCTAAGCGTGTTCTACAATCTTTTCTTTCATATGCAATACAAACTGTAAGTTACTGTGTAAAAGAGCCAGTTAAAATTGAAAAATCGACTTTTCTTTTTATTGCAAAAAAGTGTAGGTGTAGTTGTATATGATGTAAAAAATTGTGATCTTTCTGCATCAGTCCGACGAAAGGGCGACATTCTTTTTCTGAGAAATGTCGTGTTTCATTGTCCCTTTGTGATTTTGTTTACGATATATGTTGTATTTCATATAAATGGTAAATTGTATATTCAGTATAAGGATAAAGATCTCCGATATGACAAGTAAAAGTGAGCTAAACACCAGGATGGGATTTAGATCATCATCTCTTAAAAACATGGAAGTTACTGGTCCTCTTCTTTCTTGGCTTGGGCCGGCGTCGCTGGCGTTGCCGGAGTTGGATCGTCCTGAAAGAGTGGATTTTTCACTTCCATCTCGCCAGTCTGCAATAAAAGGTACATTTCAATCGACTGAAAATATCAAAAACAAACTTCAATTCAAATATCAAAAAGAAAATATCAAAAACAAACTTAAATCCAAATATTAAAAAGAAAATATCAAAAACAAACTTCAATTCAAATATAAAAAAGAAAATATCAAAAAGAAAATACCAAAAACTTCAAATGAAATATCAAAATATCAAAAAGAAAATTGAATTTGAATATCGAAAGTGAATTTCAAGTGAATATCAAAAGCGTTTTTTGTTTAGAAAATGTTTTGTCAGTCCTGTATTTTTAAAAATTCTGCTTTTCTTTGCAGTGAAGCTTACTGGTGCCAGGCCCGGACATTCATAAACTGTATAATCTCCTTCTTCATTCTCTTCGTCACTTTCTGCTTCGGAAACGGAACCTGGATCTCGATTGGCTGATACCCGACTGGAAGGAAAGGTGAATGTTAAAAATGATAGTCAGTTTTTGGAGAATTTAAAGATGGTAATTAATTGTTAATTTAATTTTGTAGAATCGTCTTACTTTTCCATTGCGATTATTTGTTGCTTCTGATGCTGGAAATGGTACATTTGGGCTGATTGAGCCAATCTCTGATCACCGGAAGGTGATATGTCCTTGTTCGGACCCGTCACTCCATAAGCTGGATACTCAATATCTGCCGCAGCTTTCGACACCCGCTGAAGTCTGCAATTTATTCACCAAAGTGGTAATTATTCTAGTTCAGTAAAGCAAGTTTTGATAATTGTTTTTATTTTGATAATGATAAAATGTGCATAATGATAATGTGCATATACAATCTAGAAGAAAAAAATAAAAAGAAACAAAATGCTTTACTACAATCTAGAAGAAAGAAATTTAAAAAAACATAAAATACTTTACTACAATCTGGAAGAAAAAAATAAAAGAAAACATAAAATACTTTACTACAATCTAGAAGAAAAAAATAAAAGAAAACATAAAATACTTTACTACAATCTAGAAGAAAAAAAACAAAAAACATAAAATGCTTTACTTAAAAAAACGTAAAATGCTTTACATAAAGATAAACAAAATGTTTAAAAAGTGTTTAAAAATTGTTTAGTGTTATAAAAATACATACAAAAATGTAACATAAAAAAATATAAAAACAAGTAACGTTTGCTACTTAGTTCACGAAATTTTGTTTACTCGTAGCAAATCAATTTTTGCAAGAAACGATAAGAATCAATTTTTGTGAAATTAAATTATTTTGATTTTACCTGCACCAAGTCAAGCTGATGAGAACTAAAGCAAACATGGCAGTTGCACTGCAACCAGCAACAACAGCTAAAAACATTTTTTATACATTTTATACTTATATTTTATACATTTTTTTATTTTTATTGCTTCCTTATAGAGGAAGCATTGTATTATTATGTATAACAGAATTTAACAATTTTTATTACATTAACAGAATTTAACAATTTTTAACTATTTTTGGTTTGGAACATTTGGTTTGGAATTTTTCATTTGGAACATTTGACCTACAATAATTGTTTATGAATCTTCAATTTTGCAGTACATTACATTATTTTTAAACTTCCGTTTTTTTTGCAAATAAAAGGTGAACTTGAAAAGTTGAAAACTTGATAAGAACCAAGTGAAAATATTGGACATTTGAAGATCTTACCTATAAAATAGATGTCATCGTTGTTTGTTTTTTCAACAGATAAAATGAGAGGATTATTATCAGCCCTTCTGTGTGGTTCCGGCAGATCGATCAAATCATCATCATCATCTTCCTCGTGGGGCATCTGCATCTGTTTCTGCTTCATTTTCATCTCAATCGCAGAAAGCACTTTCTTTGGTTCCTGAACAATTTGGAAACTTTGGTGTTCTTTTTTATTATCATCGTCAGCTTCGGTGACTGCAGCATGAAACAATAAACAGAGAGGTATTAGATTAGAGAAAAGTAGAAATAAAAGTACGAATAGATAGAAATAGGGGTAAAAATAGAAATGCAGAAAAAAAGAAAGACGGAAAATAGAAGAACAAAAAATAGAAGAACAAAAAATAGAAGTTCAGAAAATAGAAATAAAAAAATAGAAGTACAGAAATATAAAAAAAAGAAGTACAGAAAATAAAAATACAAAAAATAGAAGTACAGAAAATAGAAATACAAAAAAGAGAAGTACAGAAAATAGAAATACAAAAAATAGAAGTACAAAAATAGAAAAAAAAATTTTTAAAAATAGAAAGATAGTATCAAAAATAGAAAATAAGAATTAAACGGCGAATATTACAGAATAAAGAGCCGGTTTTAGATTTTTGCAGGCATTTGGTAGCGACTTACAATGCGGTAAAGGCGTCTCCTGATAGTAGCGAGGATCATTTGGTCTTACGGCAAAAGGATGAGTTTCGCTGAGATCTGGTTCGCCAAAGGCATAAGTGAATTCAGGCATATTCTCGTAATGCTCTCCTAATTGATCGGATTGTTGCATTTCTCCACCTTCATTTATTTTCACAAACTGCCCAGGATAATCTAACAGTCGGTCCTCCATCTCCTTCTCATATATTGATTTCTGCCAATTCAGTTCATTCACATATTTTATTCATCCATTTGCAAAAAAAATATTCTTAGAAATTGAGATTAAAATAACTTTCAAGAATGGATTCAAATATATTTTTAGAGAAGGGAGTTTCCATTGGGAAAATATTTCCAAGAGTTTAAAGACACATATAAAGACTTGAATGGCACAGGTCAAGTGTTGGAGAATACAGGAAAAGAGTCTTGGGGAAGAATTCAATAACTTGTGAACAAATTTGTAGAGATTAATTTTAAGTTATTTTAATTAATTTAAAATCATTTTGATTAATTGAAAGTTATTTTAGTTAATTTAAAATCATTTAGATTAATTGAAAGTTATTTTA
>WNHD01000058.1:0-96443 GCA_011057455.1 Ganaspis sp. Gsp50
TCTAATATTGAACTAGCTTCATATTAAACTGAATTTTGGGTTAGACTTTTATAACATTGACAATTGAATAAGCATTTTATCAACGGGAGGCGTCGATATAACAAATCAATTTAACCCTCTTCTTCCAGTTTTAAAAATCATAACTGCAATGCAATCAATAAGAATAATTTCCATTTTTATATTACGAAGAAGCAAATATAAAGTAGTACAAAATTTTACACAAGTTTTTGCCAAAATTGTTTTTCGTTGTTAGGAAATTAAATAATTAAATAAACACAAATTGTTTAAGCCCCAATAACACGGAATATTCCATTCATATTCCGGGAATATTCGATTGGAGCATTGGGAATATTTATTTGGAATATTACCATGTCCGACCTTTGGAACGTTCCTTTGAAATATTTCGGAAATATTCCATTGGAACATTCATATATATTTTGTGGAGGAGAAAAATAAATATTAATTTTTTTTTAATTGATTAATTTCTTGTTAGATTATCTTCGCAGACATTTTTACGTCTTAAAATTAATTAAGAATTCTCAATGCCGCGAGAGGATTCGATCCCTAAACCTAACACCTAACTAACGCTTTAACGCACACGACTATTTAACCCTTATGAAGAGAAACAAATAAACCGAGTATATCTATTTCAAACACAAATTAAATTATTTGAAATTTATTCAGGTTTTTTTTGTTTCTTTTCATATAGGTTAAATAGCCGCGTGCGTTAAAGCGTTAGTTAGGTGTTAGGTTTACGGATCAAATCCTCTCGCGGCATTCAGAATTTTTAATTAATTTAAAGGCTAAAAAATGTCTGTGGAGATAATCTAACTAGAAATTAATCAATTCAAAATAATTTAATATTTATTTTCTCCTCCTCAAAATATATATGAATGTTCCAAAGGAATATTTCCGGAATATTTCGAAGGAACGTTCCAAAGGTCGGACATGGTCATATTCCTGGAACATGAACGGAATAATCCAAATAAATATTCCCAATGTCCCAATCGAATATTCCCGAAATATGAATGGAATATTCCGTGTTATTGGGGAGTCTACTTTTTCAGTAGTGTTACAATTTTACAAAAATTCTTTTACTACATATTTTCCCTTTGTATATGTAGCAAAAGAATGGTTTTATTTAAATTTTATGAAATAATATATTATTAAAAGTAGAAGAAATAATGAATAAATAAAAAGATGACTGGAATCGCGAAGTGATCTCCCGCACCTGAAAAGAGGAACACTAAATCACGAAATGTACGTGGGGTTCGCAAACGAGCGCTGTTTTCGTCGACGAAGGTGCTTCATCTCCTCAGGGGTGAGGAGTATCTTCTCTAAAGTGGGAGGTCGTTGTAGAGAGGGTAAGCGGGGTATTTACATTGCTAATGTATCGCCAGCCTAACTTCTAATTAAACAAATTCGCACAACTCAGCGCGGAGAGCGCGGTTGCAGTGGAATTGCTCTGAAGAGGGTCTTCTCCTTGAAGGACGAGTACTATCAGTTGGAGCAAGAAAGAAAATGAGCGAAAAAAGGAAGCGAGAGAGAAACAAGACATTGGTCTCTTTTCTTACTCATCTCTTATTCTGCTCTCTCTTTCTTTCTGTCCCTTTCTTTGTTTTACTCTTTCACTATCCTTTTCTTTCTCTCACTCTATCTCTTTCTTTATTTAGCTCTTTCTTTTACTTACTCTATCTCTTTCTTTATTTAATTATTTCTTTTTTCACTCTATCTCTTTATTTAATTCTTTCTTTTTTTCACTCTATCTCTTTCTTTTTCTTACTCTATACCTTTCTTTAATTATCTCTTTCTTTATTCAACTCTTTTTTTTCTTACTCTATACCTTTCTTTATTTATCTCTTTCTTTATTCAACTCTTTCTTTTTCTTACTCTATCCCTTTTTTTACTTATCTCTTTCTTTTTTTTCACTCTATCTCTTTTTTTGTTTAACTCTTTCTTTTTTTACTCTATCCTTTTCTTTCTCGCACTCTATTTCTTACTTTCTCTAACTCTATTTCTTTCTATTTTTCACTCTCGCCATCCTTTACTCGTTCTGTCTATCTTTTTCTCCGTCCCTTTTGCTCTCTATACCGTTCTCTCTGTTTCTCACTCTCTTGTTCTCTCTTGTTCTCTGTCGTTCTCTCTCGTTCTCTCTCGTTCCCTCTCTCTTTCCGTCTCTCTCTCACCCTCCCTCGTCCTCTGAGTTCTCAGAGGGGTCGCTCGTTAGCGCTCTTAACGCGACTTACCGCCTGGAGCGCGAGCTTCGAGCTCCCTGATTCATCGGCAAGAAGAAATGAATATTTATAAGAAACTGCAAAATCGCAGCTCCTCTACTTCAGCTTCTTTCTTGTCCTAGGGAACAGTCTTGATCTCGAATTCGTCGGCTCATTCTCTTTTGCCTGAGTCCTGAACTTCTTCCTTTCCCTTAGAAATCTTTGTTTTGTCTTTGTTCTGCCTAAACATCACCGACAGTCAATTGAGAAGCACGTTCACGCCTTTTTGGCGGGGTCTTATTAAGCAGAAAACAGAAAAGTAAGAAAGTAAGATGCTGCTCACCAAAGGAAGAATTAGCTCCAAGCATTACTTTCCTTCTTGCATGTTAAAACCTAGAGAAAATATTTCTCTTCTTAGTTTTTCATTTGTATCTTCTTTCTTCCTTCAAGAGAATCTGAATGCAAGATATCTTTGGGTAAGAATGTGTTTAAAACGAAAACAATTCACTACTTTTAGGATAAAGAAAATTTTCTAGTGTATGACAGCCTCATAGAATTGTTTAAAGAGTAATTTTTGAAATAAAGATTCTTAAACATAGGAAATGATACAAAACGTTGAATTAGTATTTTAGCAACATTTTGTCAAACTAAAATAAATAATCACAAATACAAACGATCGATGTTTAATTAAATATTAATTAAATAATTAGAAATTAATTAAATAATTAGATATTAATTAAATAATTAGATATTAATTAAATAATTAGATATTAATTAAATAATTAGATATTAATTAAAAAGTTAACTACAATTTTAACACCTTGGATTTTGGAGACTACACTTTAGTCATTGAATGCAGTTTGTGTGAGATCTCACAGCCGTTTTCTGTCACAAAACGAGTATGTCTGTGACCACTTCCGGCATTTGTCGACTCGATTACAAGGCAATAAAGTATCATCCTGGCACCTGCGGGTTCAACAAGGACTTTGCCTTCTTGATAACGGCAAAACAGAGCCCGCTTTGCCCGTGAAATCTCCTAAGCTGGTCATATACACAAAACTCGCTAATACCATAATATTCACACCAGTACCGATTCATGCCAATACTGATACATGCCAAGGCTCATTTTTGAAAATGAGATGGAATGGATTAAAAAATGGATTAAAAACCACACAAAACTGAATAAAAAGGGCATGATGTCAATACTTGTCAAGTATAATAAAATAATAACCTTTTGTACAAGAATACAAATATTAATAAATGTTAGGTATTTATAAAAAAAATGTGGAAATTTATGTCGGTTCTCTTTAAAGACAAAGTTATAAGTTTCAACGACTGTCAAGACTTTCACGTGTGGTTTCTTTTGTTGAAGAATCTGCATCCTTGGATGTCTTGAGATATCATCCAACATATCGTTTTACGACGAATCCTCGACTATCGACATTCATATTCCGAGCATGTTTTATGCACTCATGTCGGCGCTTTCACTTTGTGTTAGTTTATTGTATGCCGCACGCAAGTCACTTGAATTATGAAGAGAACGATGAGAAGGTTAAGCCTGAGAGTCAGCTTATCAACTCAGCGCGGTCTTAGTACTGCATCTCGTTCGTCAGCTTCTTCAAGTACAAAATATTACGTAATATGTAAGAGGTGCCTGAAATTTCCTTCGTTTTCAAATTATCTAAATAGAGAAGCAACTATGCAGAAAAGGCACTTTTTCTACACATTATAAACCAGCGCCTCCTACCTTAAGCGCCTTGGGTCCAAACTCAATGGCAAGTTTCCCTTCTTTTGATATTTTACATGCTTAGTGTTCATTTTCTGGTTTCGATGGATTTTCGAGTTTTTAGAACTTTAGAAATTAAATTCTTTTGTTTCCTAAATTAAACAATGAAAACAAATTAATTAGAAAAAAATTAAACTTCTGCTATTGAAGATAATTAGAACAAGAAAAGATTCAAGAGTCTTCAAGTTTTCAAGGGTGACCTGTTCTGTCTTGACAGAAAGAAGTCTTCTTCGGCAAATCAATAAACTCAAAACGAAAAAAGTTTTTGTACAATTTTTGTGTAACGACATAACGTTTTGCCGCTTTGTATAACGGATAAATTAAGTGTGCTTTGTGATCTACACAACTAAAGATCTGATTTTGTACAAAGTGGTTTGGGAAAAACACAAACTGGCTTGTTTTAAGCCAAAGAAATTCACAAATATGCTTGCGCCACGCATGCGCAAAGGAATCAGCTGTTCGCGTTCCGCGACTTGTTGATATATTGTCGTTTTTACAGATTGGTTTTTTGTGTGTTATTTCCCAAACTCATTTTTTTGTAGAGACCACAATGCTTGTTTACAGATGACGCAAGTAGTTTCTCTGAATTTAACAAAACATAAGTTTTGTTAAATCTTACTTTCCAAAATGCAATTAATACTTCAAGAGTACAATAAGTTGTGAAATGATTTTCAATCAAACACGATAATGTTGGGATATTTGTAAATAAAGCACTTTCACTCTTAGTTTAGACAAACTATATTTAATTAATAGTTATTTGTGACACATATAATTTTTTGGCATTCGCACTCTAAACACGAGGTTATGTACGACTAGTCGATGAAAAGCCGCCATGTTTGTACTATAAAGCAGCGTCAGCCAATCAGACTTCGAAAAGATTTCATTATGTGCCTAGGACACTAAATGAAACATTAAAGCATCGCTAGACGTACGTAAACTCGTGTTTAGGGTGCGCTAATGACAAAAAAGAGTTAATAGATGGGTAAAAGATACAAAATTGTTCTGAAGAGTCCCGACATTTCAGCTCAAGTCTGCCATACGAAATAAAAACTTAGGTAAACAACAATGCTCGTATTATTACTTACCTAAGTTTTTATTTCGCACGGCAGAAGTCAACTTGCGATTTTAATTGCTGTCCTCAAGTCCTTTTCTAACTCACTGGCTTCGCAGAAGGTGGCGCTAGTAATTGGCGCCATATTCAAATTTAAAAAGGATTTACAAAACATTGTTATAAAATATTCTCTGTAATAGTAAAATAAAAATTCTGACCCTTCCATGAATGAAACAATTCCAGTATTGAAGAGACAATACGTAAATTTCGAGTACGAATTGAACCAATGTTTAAAATATTACCGAAATATAAGTTTAGTATCAAATGTAAATAAACAGAATCTTAATGAAATCTTTTCAAATCAACCTGCTAGTTTGCGTTCTTAAGATTTTTAACGTCAGCTCAAGAATCTGAAGTGAAATTGTTAAAATTAAAAAAACCTCAAGCAATTCTCGATATATCTTGAGAATTTTAATCCGGTTACTTGGGGCTACGTAAGTAAAGGTGTGGATGATGGAGATGTCAGCTGGGCGAAGAAGCGTGGGTGAACCAACTGGTTGTGTCGCTCCCGGTTGGTATAGGTGTTCGCACTCGTCGTTCATTCGCTTTTGCAAATTTCCACTCCCACGAATTGACCTGTCCTTCTACACTGTGTGTTTTATGATTATCCAAATTTACGCTTGTAATTCACATAATCAATTGCTTGACAATACTATTTGAATGCGCTTTTAAAGTACGCTTTTAAAATACTTTAGTACGCTTTTAAAATATTTCAAAAAACTTTTAAGACACTTGAATACATTTGAATTTGAATTTTTATTTGAATGCGTTTGAAAATATTTGAATGCGTTTGAAAATATTTTAATGCGTTTGAAAATATTTTAATGCGTTTGAAAATATTTGAATGCGTTTGAAAATATTTGAATGCATTTGAAAATATTTGAATGCTCTTTTAAAATTTGTTGCACTCTCTTATCAAAAGGCTCAACCTTTCTAGTAACAATTTGGTTCAGAATGCGACACAAGAGTCGTGCACAACTTCATATTCATTTGCATTATAACCAAGTAAGCCTCCTGCAGTCAAGATCAACTTACCGTGTAAACTCGCTTGCTCCCTATAACGTATTTCTCCTTCATTTCTGATGTCTCTCGAACCGATTATACCCCAACATAAATTCTTCTCTTTATGCACTATCTTTTAGAATTAAGATGTGGCAAATTAAAAAAACATTTTTTTGAAATACGAACTTCGTACTCCTTGGGAACTTTTTGCGTTATCAATTATATAGGTTTACTATTGCGCTTTTTTATTTCCTTGATTTTACATACAAAGTGTTTTTTCTGCGATTAGGTATTTTCTTTTTCATCGACGAATATTTACTTTATAAATTAATTTTCAAACAAAAAAAGATTTGTCCTTTTGGATGCATTCGTTCACTAGATTTGGGAAAAAACTAGATAGCAAAACATTATAGAACTCTACGTTATATGATGTATTTTAACGCAAAAAAATTGGTTCATGTAGAGTAGAAATATTCGGAAATTCTGATAGATTAGAAAAAGAAAGATGATAAAGAATAACTATAATCTTAAGGTGTGTATAAATATAATGTGAAAGAATGAATAAATATAATGTGAAAGGATGAATAAATATAATGTGAAAGAATGAATAAATATAATGTGAATAAATAACATAACGTTTAAATAGAATTGTGAGAGAGAATGAGATTCACGTACGTGTCCATTTGTGAAAACGATATTATTAGGAAGTTACGACAATCCTAATCCGAAGACACTGATTCCGGTTTTAAAAGGGCGCGCCGTGACATAAAATGATGATGTTTACGAGACCATACATTTTTCTGTGTCACGATCGAGTACATAAGAAACCCAAAATTATAGTGGCAGAAATCATTTACATATCATATCGCCCAGTCGAAGCAACGTCCTCATTATCGAATTTTGCACCGACGAATTTAATGAAAGAGAAATATGAGCTGGCACACCATTTAATGCCATTTAATGCAAAAATTTCACTCATACAACCCAATTCACTATAACTCGTATCTCATGTCAATAATGCAGATAAAATCGAATTCTTTATTTCTTCAATATTTTCACTCAAGGGTACATTAAGGATGATTACTTCAACATCTCTTTATTTATATCACAGCCTTTGTCAGAATTCTTGACAATAATAAAAATCCTTCCTTTACATGATAAATTTTCTTTTAAGCGAAGCTTTCGGATTTTTATCATTAGCTGTCCGTTTAAGTCATAAACATTCTACAAATGCGAGAGTCTTGTCGCATAAATAATGCGAAAGCGGGAAAAATTCAAATAACAGTGGCTTGTCCGCGTAACGAACTAATTATGCGTTAATCTTGCCGAGCGTTTGCAAACTCGCTGTGAGTTTAGGTGCAACTGGAAATAGCGGTCACGGAGTGCCGCTTGCGGGGGTGATAGAAGGGTCGAGGTGTAAAATCTGTCAGGATTGCCACACTTGGGCACACATTTTAAGGGCTGCTTCTGTTTTACGAGCCCACAAAGTGCCGTACCCTCTCTTGCTGCACGCTTACCTAAGCGTACACTCCCACATTTATAAACAAGTGCTCATTTTACCACCCAATCTACCCCATTATTCAAAACTTTACACAACACTCGAGACCTAGTCGCTTTTAAACATTTATAGAAAGTGTGTGTAATTATAACACATTGTCGACGTTTGTGAAGACGAATCAGGGAAATTATACACTTTAGATATGTTGTATAACATTTTCGAAGAATTATGACAAGAAGAAGAATTACCACATTATTATAATTATCACAATTATAATAATAAATGTATAATAATAACGCTCCAAAACTACTCCGCAGGAAATTATAACCTTTTACAATTATCTCGATAATAACAATAAAAGAAGACTTTGGAGTCATAATCATCCTGGAGTGTGTAAACTCGAGTATGTACACGTGAATAAAGTAAATTCATAAATGGCGTGCAGAAAATTTGAGTTTCCAAGAATAACAGGATTCGAAAACGTCTTTCCCGTTTGTTGACAAGCTGAAAAAAGACTGTGGAGCTTTTGGAACACTGCGCAGACGCCAAGAAGTCGACAAAATGGTGCCGTCTGTCCAACCTGGTCAACTCGGTCGCCCAGTCGGTAGTGAATCGGCGGCCGAATACAATCTCTTAGCGCAAGGTGGCGCTGCAAACGAAACGGAAATAACTCGTGTCGAGTCGGAACTCTGAGTCGCTTTACTCGCAGGCAGTACTGCTCGCAGGTTCGTCAGTGTCACTTCTAGACTGCTCGTGATAGTGTTAAGATCGTTTCGTTGCTTCAAATGTAACAACTTTATGTGAAAGTCACCAAGAAAACGCTTAAAAGCACATTAAACGAATCATCGTCTGTCATCATGTTGACATTAATGTTAAATGCTGATCCTTACCATTTTTAAATTCGAAAAGGCAGATAAAATATTTACGTTGTCATACGACGTTTAAACGAACTGTATCATGAGTATTATGATACTATATTTTGCACTGTATCGTGCAATTATTTATTAATAATTATTTCTCCTTCACATATAAAAAAAATTAGCACGTGCATGTTCAAAAGAAATTTATACATATTATTACGCCATAAAATTACGTTTTGAAAGTAAACAATGTAAATAATGAAGTAAATAATAAAAATTAATAATAAGCAACTCCTTGTACTAAAAAGAAAAAAAACAATTAAGAGAAAAAATGCCGTTTGAGAAAAAGCTAAAGAAAAATGTATCAAGGTAAAACGTGTTTCTTTTGCAATAATAAATTTTTCTTATCCTGTTGCCTCTTTGAAAAGTTTTCCATTAATTTAGCAGTATTATCCATAAGTACCCTAAATAATCGTAAAAAACGTGAAACTACGTTCCAAATCACAAGAGATAGACGCTGTCAGTATCCGCTCGTTATCTTCGATCCTGGACCGCTACAAATCAGTGGGTTATCGTCGAATCTTCCGTTTTTGGTGGGTCCCTAATTCCCCTCTTTCTTCGTCTGTCTCTCTCACTCTCGTTCTAAGTATCTGACCATAGTGTACAATAACGTCCACCTACATTCGTACAAGAAATCCTGAATACATATATCTATCAAAGAAGCCAAGGGAACTGCTGTCGCGTATAGATAGTAAGTGTATAGATAGGGCTCTATAGCTCTTTAGTTGATGCACATAAAGAACAGGAACGCCTGAACGTGTCCAAGACGAACTAAGCTTACGCGGTTTCTGATTGTACCTATACCATTGGATCCAACAGGACCAAAAGGATCAGAACACAATACATGTGTGTGTATGTGTACTGTTTACTTCAATGTATTAGATTGAATAAAGAGGGGGCAGTGAGAGGACAACACAGGACCAGACTCATGAGAGCAGTAAACGAAAGAGAGGACTGTGCATCCTCGAAGAATTATGGATTTCGGTGTGGTACCGAAGTCGTCAGCGCTGACTACTTCCATTCGCAAAATCAGCGGTTCTCATCCTTTCATTTGCAATTTTGTCTACAATTTCAAGTGCATTTTACTTGAATGTTAAGTAGATTTGCCTAGCGATTTTTCTCCCCGTTTTTCAATGTTTTTGATTTTCGAAAGAAAATATTTAGAGGACAAGATGAGAAGTGATAATCTCAAGGAAAAGTACAAGCAAGAAAGGTTGCTCTTAATTACTGAAATTTAGTAAACTCGTCATTTATGATTTGTTGATGTTGGGTTGTTCATTTATGATTTTTAAAAAATCGTTTAAATTTAGCAGTTATAATCGGTGGCTGTTGTAATTATTGCGAAGTGGATGGAAATCCGAGATAAAGCTAACAAATAAAATGATAAAATTGCAATCAGAAGATAAGCTACAAATTTATAAGAGAAGAGGGCGTAAGGATAAATATTTTCTCGATTGTATATTTGATGATAAAAAAAAATCGAAGCCGTTCAATAGGCTTTGAGAGGGGAATATAGGCGACAAATATCAACTAATTTTAATATCTCACGAAGTTGAAAGATTATCAAGAAAAAGAGTGTGAGAGAGATAGAGTGAGTCAGAAAGAGAAAGCAAGAGAGATAAAGTGAGAAAGAGTGTCCGAGAGAGTATGAGAGAGAGAGAAAGATAGGTCGAGAGAGAATGAGAGAGAGAGAGAGAGAATGAGAGAGAGATAGAGAGAAAGAGATAGAAAGAGTGAGTGAGAAAAAAGTAAGAGATAAAGGGCGAGAAAGAAGAGAGGGAGAAAGAGAGAGAAGTCACTTCTTTGAGGTGAGGGTTAGTTTAAGGACCATTCGAGAATCGGTAGCCTTCGTGTCGGTGTTTTATTTTATTCTCTTCGCTCCATAAGATCGCATTCTTTACGACCCATTAGAGGAATTCATTAGCGGCCTCGGGCAGAAGGTCCACTCGTCTCTTACTCACTCATTCTCCCGTTCATGTTCTCTCTCCATCTATCTGATCTCCATTGCCTTCCTTCCTCAGTTTTCACTTTTCTCCTTTTTTTCTCTGAAAGTTGATCTCTAATACTTTATCCTGTTCTCGAAGTTCCCTTAGTTATTCTGCTCCTTAAATAATTGCTGGTACCTTTATTCGCTTCTAAGAATTTTAACCTTTTTCGCATCAGAAAAAATGGAAATTATTTAACAATTGTAAAGCAACAACTTGCAAGATCAACAGAAATATTAAATTCCTGGATTAAAAGTATTTTAAACCTTTTTTTTAAACACAATTTTGATTGTTCCGCAAAAGAAGTGCAAACACTTGAATCCTTTTTTGTAGATATTGACACATTTGTATGTGGTTGCAACTATGAATTGTTTAAATGATAAAAAACTGTTTACAATAGTAAACAGATAAAAAGAGTAGAATAACTTTTTTATAAGAAGAAAGTTTGGGTAAAAAGAAGTTAGATTTTAGCTAACTTTGGTTTTTTCGTATTTTGTTTCAAAAGAAGAAATTTTTTTAAATAAATTTGTAAAATTGTGACATAGAATTGTTATACCTGGAATTCTAGTTAAAATCGTTGCATAGAATTGTAACATATAGAAAACTATTCTTTTGTAAAATGTAAAGCAAATGGAATTGCTTTTTAATTACTTTATGAAACTTTATTACGATTATTTATAGTTGTCTAAAAAACAGGTCAAAGTGAAACTGAAAAAATGTGAATAATTTCTAGAGAATAGAAGCAGCTGATTAACGATTTGAGTATACTTCGGAAAGTTACATATAGCTAGAAATATCCTCGATAATTTATCCCTGATGAATTATTGATTGTCAATACTGGAAAAGTTAAACAAAATTTTCTAAAAATAAAGCAATGAAAAGTGATACGAAAGATCAAGACTGTGCCTAAATCTTTGTTTAAACAAAGATTTAAACAATTGTTTAAACGTACTATTTTTCTTAAAAACCTAAATAAATTATTTAGCTAAAAATTAAAGACCTATGCAAATTATTTAAAAACTGAAAAACTATGGATTCTTTAAAAATTTGGCATAAATGTCAATTCTTTTTGACATTTTGCTTTTGTTTCATTTGCTTCAAATATTAATTTTTTATTTAAAACAATACCCTTATTCCATTCTCATCATCTTAATTACAAATATTGTTATTACAATTCGTAAACCTGTTTGATGTAACGACTTAAAGAGTCAAATATATCCTCATACAATTTATTATAAAATTGTTATAATTCTTTAATTGCAATTGTTTATTTTACTTTATAATTTTGGAAGAATTTTAGAAAGTGTTAAATTAAGATTTACTCACAATTGAAAACGTGTACTTAAGCAAAGTTTAAAAGTCCGAATTAAAGTGAAATATTGTAAATACTGCAACAGATAAATCAATTGCCGTTATTAAAGTACAGAGCAACACAGTCGATTAAACACTGTAGCTGCGTTACAACGCGTAACTGGCACTAGATTAGCATTTTTTAAAAATACTCTGCTCTATGTTTCATTAGCATAAGGAAATACGTACCAGACCCATAACTCATAATAATGAAACTCTACCGTCAACATTTGACACAATAAAAGCGATATTAAAATATGACAAAATCGAAAAAAAAACAATAAACTGAAATGAAGGAAGTAATAAGTTATGAAATATTCTTTCGGACATTCGATAAATCATTTAAAAACTATTCAACATCTGACACTTTTTATGTCGATACACCAAATGGAATTTCACCACCAATGGTACTTCAATACAGTTGCAAAATTGTTTTTTTCCAGTAGTAATTAAAGAAAGAAAGTAGTCAAAAAATATAATGACTGTCTTTTTCAAATATCTTCATTAATTCTATTATTATTGGATTACTTTTCTTTTTTAAAAATTTTATTCACTTAATCTTTATTGATTATTATCATTATTTACCAAAACATGAATCAAATCTACTGCAATTGATCAATAAAAAAATTAATTAGTAATTAATAAATAATATTAATAATATTAGATAATTTATAGCTATTCTTGTGAATCATTTCGCTGTTCCAGAAAAATATTTTTTTGCATGTAGCATGTTTTTGTAATCTTTCTTTGCCTGTAGCATATGTTTTGTAATTTTCTTACTCATAGCATGTGTTTGTAATCTTTTTTACTTATAGCATGTGTTTGTGATCTTTTATTACTTGTAGCATGTGTTTGTAACTAATTACCCTAGGTGTGTAAGAAAACCAGTAAAAATCGTAATTTTCCTAAAGTGACCATTTTCCATTAGTTAAATTCTTCAAAGAATAAAAATTGCAAGTCAACCTGCTAAAGTTCATCAAGTACAAAAATAGAAAACGTTTCCTTTAACTCAGCCCCATTTCGAAAGGACAGAAGATTTACGGCACAAAATCCCGGGTTTTAAGGACCTCTCGATAAAATAAGAAATTAGGTATCTATAGAGCAATAAAAGTTTTAAGGGCTTCAGGATCGATTGCAATGTGCCGGGTTCGGATGGAAGTTGCATCATCGATTTCAAACTGCTTCAGAGGAACTCGCACCATGGATCTGCTATCTAAATCGTTGGTCCATCAAGCGAAACGACATTATCGTAAATAGTCGCCGATGCACATTCACACAGCGAGATGTACGTTTAATTGGCCGTTCGAATAATTAGAGACCGCGCGGTCATCGACGCTATAATTCCTTGCATGAAACAGAGTCAAACAGACAAGAAAAATACAACTTTTACAAATTTATTTCAAAGGAATCTTAATTTTTTTAAAAACAAGAAATTGAATTTCTTGCATTGTTCTTTTTTAAAATTAGCGTCAGATTTCTGTTGCTCAATTTTAATAATTGATAATACTAATAATAATAATTTTCATAATTTCCATTTTCCATTCTTTAATTGTTTGATCCAATTGCTTTTGTAATAATTACTTTTGATGTTTTAATTTTTTAATCTCCATAATGTTAAATAATAATAAGACAATAATAAGACTAAGCGGCGACTAATGCGGTTGTTTGATTACCATGGTGTCCTACTGCGCATGTCTGTAAATCGTGTTGTACTACAGCACATGTGTCAATGTCATTGTGGACCACTGCGCATGACTGCAAGTCAAATTATACTACTGCGCATGTGTGAATGTTTGTTTTTCTTACACTACGCATGCGTAAATGACATTGTGTACTACTGCGCATGTCTGCTAGTCAAGCTATTCTACTGCGCTTGTGTGACTATCATGATTTACTATTGCGCACGTGCGAATGTCATTTTATTCTACTGCGCATGCGTAAATGTCATAAACTGTAGGTACTGATGTGCAGATCTAACTCACAGTTAGTTTCGTATTAATTTTATAATATAGATATTTATTATTTGTTATTCTCTTAATATCATTTATAATTCTTTTCATAAAATGTATAATTCTTGTAATAAAATTTGTAATTCTTTTAATAGTGTATAATTTTTGTAATAAAATTTGTAATTCTTTTAATAGTGTATAATTCTTGTAATAAAATTTGTAATTCTTTTAATAAAGTGTATAATTCTTGTAATAAAATTTGTAATTCTTTTAATAAAATATATAATCCTTACAATAAAATTTGTAATTCTTTTAATAAAGTTTGTAATTCATTTAATAAAATTTGTAATTCTTTTAATAAAATTTGTAATTCTCTTAATGAAGTTTGCAATTCTTTTGTCAGCAAAAGAGCTGCGTTTTATGTCAAGATAAAGAAGTTCATTTTGTGGATTACTATCATTTCTCTTTTCGTTCTTTTCGTTTTCTTTTCAGGCTATTTTGTAAGAATTTCGAGACACAGAAACGACTTCCCAGATTGTTGACAGTCTTTGACAACACTGCGGCCATTTTGGGACATCCTACTAGCGCCGTTGTAGTGGCGCCGCCTGGTCTGCTCAGTCGGTAACGTATCACCGGTCGGTCAGTAGACTACCGAAATTTTATCTGATTCGTCACACGCCGGCAGCATACGTAAATAAAATTCGTTCTAGCTTCTTTTAAAAAATAATTGAACGTCAGGAAAATTCGAATAAAATTCAATAATTTCAAAAAGACGTTGAAGATGATTGTTGATCAAAATTAAATATTCTACCAATACGAATTTGTTGCTTTGTTCGAAAATCGAGTTCCAGATGATTAAAAACATCTGTAAAGTTCCAAGAAGTATTCTCTGAGTGTCCGTCTTGTAGAGAATGGTCAAGGCGAATAAAATAAGAAGTGAAGATCGAAGAAAGAAGCAGGAGCGAGAAAGATATAAAGCAGTACTGGGGATTGTAAAAGAAGGAAGAAGAGCACGAAGAGGAGAAGAGCAAAGAGCTGCTCAGTGCTGTATCAATTCATTAGCGCATTACGGTTAAAATAAAAGTATTCGCGTATCTGCGGCATGCAGAGTATCTTATGAAGAGGGCGACCGGTTTGTGTGCATCGACTTGCCTCTATCTTATTCTACTCTTTTTGCAAACTTTTTTATTTTCCCTCCTGTCCCTTCTTTCCTTCTTTTATGTTGCTTCTTCATCTTGTGCCTTTACGTCCTCTTTTACTATTACTTTTTCCTCTGCCTCTTCTTGCCCTGGACAGGTCGACCTTCACCGTGATTTGCTCACCAAGTTGTGAGAAGAGAGAAGCTGATAGCGGCAATGAGCGATACTCCGATATTGAAGTTAACTCGTGAAGCTGCCACGATTTTTTCCCTGGCGCAATTAGACTCTATCTTTGCAAATGTCCTGGGAAAGTCGTAAAGATCGAGATGAAGGTTTTATAATTTTCGTATAATATTACCCAACTGTAGTGAATTCGTAATTAATTCTAGATTATAGGATGATAGCTTCACTTCTGAACCCTTGAATGTCGTACCTAAATCACGATTAATAATTTCGCAAAAGCGAATTCTGTAGTTGCATATTTATTCGTGTGTAATAACGATAATGTATAAACGTAGCTTTGAGATATCGATATCTGAATATCGATAATTTACATTTTTCAAGTACTTTTCTGTCCTCTGGATGTATTCAATTATACACGTGTGTACAAATATTGTAGCGTCCGCCTTAATTTATCGGGAATAATTTATTTGACATAAACACGACGCTATTTCTGCTATAATCATTTCTCAAATCATTCAATCATTAGAATTTCGCTACACAATTTTGCTCTCTTCTTTTCATCAAGTAGGTCTATCATCAAGAGTCAAAGAAACGCGAACTCTCAGAGTTCTATTGTTTTCTATTGTTTTCAGACATTATTTTAAAAGTTTTTCATTGTAATTCTTCTTTTTCTTTCTGTTCTTTGTAATTCTTTCTTTCTGTTCTTTTTTTGGAACTTGAAGATAAAATTGAAATGATCTATCTAATTTGTTACATATGAACTGGTCGCCTCAAAGTTATTATTAAATAAAAATTGTATAGTTTTTAAAACATTAATATTAAGAATTGTTTTAAAAAATGTTTATTAAATTTGTTTATGTAATAATAATTTAATTATTTATTTTTAATTACTCTTTGTAAAAGCGAATGAAACAAAACATTACAAAAAATGTATTTATTTTGCGTAATACACTTACTGTCTTACCTAAGCTGTCTGTTTCCACTGCGTAGCCCCTTCAATCGCTGCAGCTTGCCTTACCAACATGGCAATTTCTACTTCCGTGGAAGAAGTACTGTTAAAACTTTTTCTACTTTTTAATGCACTGTTTTGTCAATCTTATGACTTGCAAGGTAGATTCAATCTTTTTTAATTTGTACGTACTTTTAATATTAATTTTCAAATATTACAACAAATATAAATAAATAATACTATATTTGATCTTTTTAATTGATAATTATATCTATAATATTATATTTGTTAATTATAGTTGAATTTAAATCATAATTTTCATAAAAACGATAGAATTAATAAATAGATAGGATTAATAAATAGGTTAGAATTAACAAATAGAATAGGATTAACAAATGGGAAAGAATTAACAAATAAAATAGCATTAACAAATATGATGGGATTATCATTTAGAATAGGATTAAAAAATATAGTATGATTAACTAATAGGATATAATTAACAAATAGAGTAGGATTAAAAATAGAATAAGAATAATAATTAAAATGGGATTAACAAATAGAATGGAATTAACAAAACGGATAGAATTATCAAATAAAATAGCATTAACAAATAGTACAGGATTAACAAATAAAATAGCATTAACAAATATGATAGGATTAACAAATAAAATATGATTAAAAATATAATATGATTAACTAATAGGATATAATTAACAAATAGAATAAGATCAAAAATAGAATGACAATAATAATTAGAATTGAATTAACAAATAGAATAGGATTAACAAATAGGATAGGATTAACAAAAAATAGCATTAACAAATAGTACAGGATTAACAAATAAAATAGCATTAACAAATATAATAGGATTAACGAATAAAATAGGATTAAAAGTATAGTATGTTTAACTAATAGGATATAATTAACAAATAGAATAAGATCAAAAATAAAATGACAATAATAATTAGAATGGGATTAACAAATAGAATAGGATTAACAAATAGGACAGGATTAACAAATAAAATAGCATTAAAAAATAGTATTCGATTAACAAGTAAAATAGCATTAACAAATATGACGGCTTTAACAATTAGAATAGGATTAACAAATATAGTATGATTACTACGAGGAATAGGATATGGTTAAGAAATAGAATAGGATTAAAAATAGAATAAGAATAACAATTAAAATGGGAACAAATAGAATATGATTAATAAATAGGATAGGATTGGCAAAAAAGACAGTACTAACAAATAGTATAGGATTAACAAATATAATGGGATTAACAATTAGTATAGAATTAACAAATAGAATTGGATCAAGAAATAAAATAGGATTAATGAATAAAATAGCATTAACAAATATGACGAGATTACCAATTAAACAATTAAAGTAGGATTAACAAATAGGATATGAGTAACAAATAAGATAATATTAACAAATAGTATAGGATTAGCAAATGAAATAGCATTAACAAATATGACAGGATTAACAATTAAAACAGGAGTAACAAATAGGATAGGATTAACAAATAGGATAGAAATAACAAATAGGATAGGATTAAAATTGATGACAAGGTATTTAAGAGAAGACAGAAAGTATATTAGTTTATAACATATATATTTATTTGAGCTTTAATTGCATTTTAAAATACAACCGAAATAATTAAATAATGACAAATCTGGTAAAATGGTTTTCAAGAGTCGCGTATACATGATGCATATCTTTGTGAATCCACGTGTAGGTACGTTCGCGTGTTTCGTGTGAATGCGTTACCTTTTCTCGTATGTGTTTGACATTGCGCGTGTTTTGACGCGCACGCGCGTAATTATTTCCGTCTAAATTCTATATCCATCCCTTTTTATTCGTTCATCACACTCTCAGCAGTCGTATGTAATTACAATAATAATATTAATATTATTATTATTATATTGATAAATACTTTTAAAGTCCGCGATGGAAGAAGTAGAGTTTACAAGAAATACGTATACAAGTGTGTCACTACACCTTCTGACATTTTTTTTTCATTAATCAAGATCCACTCGCTTTACACTTTCGTTATTCTGCATTGTCCATTCATTCACACTTTTTCACACTCTCTCACTCTTTCATTTCTTTCTCTCTTTTCTTGCTTTCTTTCTTTCTCGCTTTCTCGCATATTTTCTCTCTTGTTTTTCACTTTTTCGTTCTCTCCCTCTCTTTCTCTCTTTCTTTCTCCCTTCTCTCTCACTTTCAATCTTCCATTTTCGCATTAAGTCTTTATTTCTGTTATTCTTTAGTTTTTTTATTTTCTATTTCTGTTATTCTTTAGTTTCTTATTTTCGATTTCTTTTATTCTTTAGTTTCTTTATTTTCTATTTCTTTTATTCGTTCCTCAGTAATGCATAATCTCTGTTGGTTATCGACTCTCCTATTTTCTTTAGCATTTTACTCGCTTACTCTTGAAATTTCCTTCTCACTTGCATCCTTCAGAAGCAGTCACTCATCGACACTCATTCCAATATCACCGTACCTCTCCTCTCGTCAATTTATAATATGTAATTAATTAATTATATAATATACACAATATCGCAATAATTCGAATGATAATAAATGACAGTATTTTACACGTTAATGACGCGTGGCTCATTCAGGCGCGATAATAAATATCATTTAAACAAGGAAAATTTACAATGGTCATACACGACACTTTGCCTCTGTAAAAAGGCTCGCTCCAACATTCATGAGCGCATGTTTCTATAATCGCAATATAATATATATTGTGTAATGAAATTCGATATTGCACTGCGACGTGCGCTCTATTCACCGCTCCTCGCTCACCGGCTTATCACCCGGGAAACAGTAGTTTTTTTTTTATAAAATCGGTTCAATTTTAGGAATCTACAATAACCGACATGACGATTTTTAAAAACGCAATTAACATTAATATGTAAATTGAGCGAAATTCTTCCATTAGGATGCAATAAATTAAAAAAAGGAGTCGACTTTTGTAAACGATGTCACACATTTTTTAAAAAATGGACCCCTCGGGGTTCAAATTTCTAAAATAGTCAAACTTAAAAATTAACA
Organism: Ganaspis sp. Gsp50; assembly: GCA_011057455.1. NCBI lineage: Eukaryota > Metazoa > Arthropoda > Insecta > Hymenoptera > Figitidae > Ganaspis > Ganaspis sp. Gsp50. The sequence goes on from WNHD01000058.1 coordinate 19,155, forward strand.
CAACAATTTCGTAACACTTCTCGAGCGCAAAATCTGTGACATCTTTTACGAAAGAGAAAATCACTCATGGAAGAATTTCAAGAAGAAAGTAAAAGCGTTTGAAAATTTGAAAAAAGATCCAAATTGCAGAAATTTTTAAATTATAGAAACTTTCATGATATAGAAGTTTTCATAATACAGAAGTTCTTACAATATAGAAATTTTTATAATACAGAAATTTTCATAATATAGAATTTTTCATAATACAGAAGTTTTCATAGTATAGAACTTTTCATAATACAGAACTTTTCATAATACAGAAGTTTTCATAATACAGAAATTTTCGTAATAAACAGAAATTTTCGTAATAAACAGAAGTTTTCGTAATAAACAAAAGTTTTCGTAATAAACAGAAGTTTTTATAGTACAGAAGTTTTTATAGTACAGAAGTTTTCGTAGTATAGAAGTTTTCATAATACAGAGATTTTCAAAATAAAAAAATCACGATCTAGAGTATAGTAAAAATTCGACAACAATTGAGATAACATTCTATTTCGACATAGGAAATTTTACCATACGCAGACAATAAACGTACAAAATAATTGTAAAATCGGGCTTGACAAATTATTTTGAAAAATGCGCTCAATCGTAATTTATTTTGTCAAATACGTTCAATCGTAATGTCGGCAATTTGTCAGTATGGATTCCTATTATCAGAACCAAGAAATTATATATTTACTGTTGACCAGTCCCGTGGCAATAATTATCAACAAAGAGATTTCTATACATGGGCAGGACCCTATTCTAGTCTATACTAATGATCTACGACTTATTCTACAGGTATACATGCTGACGATCGACCTTATGACAGGTGATAGGTAAGCTTCTCTATTCCAAATAATTTTAAATTTAGCTTCATTTCTTCACAAACGTAGGCGTCGAAAATTAGCACATTGATTCGGAAATTTTAATCATGAATGAATAAATATTTGCTCATAAATATTCGATCGTAAATATTTGACCATAAATATTAAATCATAAATATTTGATCACAAATATTTGATCCTAAATATTTGATCCTAAATATTTGATCCTAAATATTTGATCCTAAATATTTGATCATAAATATTTGATCCTAAATATTTGATCATAAATATTTGATCCTAAATATTTGATCATAAATATTTGATCCTAAATATTTGATCCTAAATATTTGATCATAAATATTTGATCCTAAATATTTGATCATAAATATTTGATCACAAATATTTCATCATAAATATTTAATAATAAATTTTTAAACAAATTCTGTAATAATTTTTGTTAAAACAGGCCAGATTTCAAAAGCACTCTGAGACAATCAACAGTCTAATTTTTTGTAAAACGGCATTTTAGAATTTCCAAAAAAATCAGCCGAATAAGAATAAAATTGAGCTCCTAGGTGCAAAGAAATCGTGTATCAAAAAGTTAGTATTTTTAATTTATCATGAATTTTGTCAAGACTTTCTCGAAATTGTATTTTTTGAAAAGAGAACTGGAACTCACCAGTAATGATCGCTGGGAATTTTTGTTTAATTTGAGTCTGAGAAACTTAAAAACGTTTATTAGTTTCTGAGTTATTTCTAAAAACGTGTCTTGTGTTTGTGTATCCACTCGAAAGAGTTGACAGTCCGCATGAGTCATTTATAAAAAGGAACTTCACGTTTTCGTTTATTATTCAAAAACTAATAAACATTTTTCCAGTAGCCTGGGCTCAAATTAAAGATAAATTTATAGAGATTATTACTGGTGAGTGTCACTTTTTTCTTGGAATGTTTCGAAGTTACGGTCAGTCTTGAAATCGAAAGACCAAATCTGCAAAAATATGAAAAGTTACTCAATCTTTGTCGCACGGTATCTTTGCGCCTATTTACTCGATTCTATTCTAATTTAGCTCGTTCTTTTCGGAATTTTATAAACTTTCAAATGCTGTATGATAAACATTTCTAGCGTTGATTTTCACGGAATCATCAGCGCTTGAAGCCAAGCGTGTTTTTAACAGCACTTGAGATAAGCGATCACAACTTTCATTAGAAGTTCTGTTACTTTTGAAAATTCGTAATTTGTAGCTATTGAAAATTTGAAATTTGTAACTGTTGAAATTTGCAACTGTTGAAATTTGCAACTGTTGAAATTTGTAACTATTGAAATTTGCATGTGTTGAAAATAGTAATTTTATGACAATTGTAAAATGTAAATTTGTGACTACAGAAACTGAAAATTTATAATTATTTGAAAATGTAAAAATTGGAAAAACGGCGCCCATTAATTTTATTGCATTTGTTTCCTTTTCCTCTCACCGTCTCGTCTGTATAACGTAAAACTTATTAAATATTTATTATAAAATCACATACTTGGCCGCGCGCCGAGCCCCATGACTCAGCAGTGCCGCGAGATATGGTGGCATCACAATTAATTTAATCTCGTCTCCTAACTAGTCGCATGTCATCACTGTCATCGCCATCGTCGTCATAGTTGTCATCCTAAATCTACATAGAGCATTTTAAAAATTGAAATATTCGCAATTCGATTTTACGCAGTGACAATCATTTTATCAGGGATATGGAAAAATTTAACTAAGAGCTTCGAGCCTCTGAAATTTTCCATAAAATCAACTCTTTCTATTTCTTTATAAACAAAATGTAAGAAATCAAGAAGTGCTAATAAATTAAAGATCACCAAAATGTTTTAAAAACTATAACAAAATTTAACACTTTAAAAATGTAAACACTTCAAAAATGGAAACACTTCTAAAATGAAAGCACTTCAAATATTGGAAACACATGAAAAAATAGAAACACTTTGAAGTAAAGCACTTCCAAAATGTAAAACAATTTTTGTTTATAAATTACTAAACAAATTACAAAAAAGTGAAGATCTTAGAAAATCGGAGAATTGTTTTCATGTCCCTTTTACGCAGCGAAAATTACGGTAATAATTACGCTACAAGTAGATTTATTCAAGTAAAAGATTTTGATTTGTTTGAGATTTATTACATGCCAGATAATGTTTTCAAAGGGTTCGATCCCTTTCAAAAAGGCCACTCAAATTGCACTGATTGTTTTAAGTACAAATCTTTCCATGTTTCTCTATTATTCTTATCTTCATTTTTCCCATTCAGTACAAACTTTGAATAGAAAACCAAACTAAAAACCAAGGATAAAAAGAATATGAAGAGAATAAAGTTTTACAATTATCTGGGCATACATTTCTTTATTCTGGAAGAATCGAGATAAAAAAAGGGAAACTTTAAAAAATTACAGTAGACGCCTTCAACAATTTAAGTACAAAATTTTCAATAAAACTATAAATTTATACACTTTGAGCAGCCACAATAGCTACGCTAGACTCGACTGCTTGTCTAGTAATTTTTTAAACTACCAATAAAACAAGAATTAATTGAAAGCCACGAGACATAAGTACTTTGAAATATCAATCAGATAGTGTACATTTTAGAATGAAATGTTAATTTTAACATTCTGAAATATAAAACTAGAATTTGTTCAGTTAAACAAATTGCAATCTGTTTTCCACAATAAAATTATAAGAAAAAATTTGCAAACGAATAAAAGTCGAATCCCTGAAATTTAGATAAAAGTTCTAAACAAATTCGAAAATTCCAAGTGAATGTTATTTAAAATCATTTCAATTCATCTAAAATCAATTAAAATCAATTCAGATGCACCAAATTGAATTAAAATAAATTGGATTGTGTTAAAATGAATCAAACTGAAATAAATTGAATTAAAAATAAATGTTACCGAATTGAAAATGAATTCAACTGGATTGAAAATAAATTCAACTGGATTGAAAATAAATTCAACTAAATTGAAAATGTATTCAACTAAATTAAAAATCGAAAATCGTCACGATTACAATGTTTTCTCTGTAAGGAAGAAAAGTGAATTCAACAGAATTGTAAATGAATTAAAAATGAATTCCACCGAATGGAAAATGAATTCAACCGAATTAAAAATTAATTAAAAATGAATTCCACCGAATGGAAAATGAATTGAGACTAATTAGAAATGTATTCAACCGTAATAAAATGACTTGAATTTAAGAAATTAAACTGAATTAAGGTTAAGTAAAATTAAAAGAAATTCAACTGAATAAATTTGTATTATCAGAAATTAAATCAAATTAAAATAAAAGGCATTACATTAAGTCGAATTAATTTAAATTAAAAGAAATTAAATTAATTTCAATTAAAAGGAATTGAATTTGCTTAAAATGAACTAAACTACAATTGGCATCAATCTAAGTAAGTGTGGAATATTTGAAAAACAATCAACATTTTTTTAAAACCCTGAATTAATCTCGTCACTTTTCAATTAATCTGGCTCAAAGACTAGAAGTATAAAGAAAATGATAAAACACCATAAGACTGGCGATGATCGTATTTGCTAATAAGGAACGACAAGACGCGATAAGCGACAGACGGTCTTGATTGGAAGGTCTTTAAAAAAAGAACAACTCTTTTTCATTGAAAAAATTTTTTAATATTCAGACTGTAAATTATCCTTCCAACCAATAGTTACTTTTCCACTGGAAAATTTGATTTATTTATTTTTTGGTAAAACTCACTGGTTGTTTTTGACTATTATTATATCGCAAATTTACATTTTTTTCAAATTTCTCCGAATTTTGAAATTAGAGATTTGAAATTAAATGTATACAAAACTAGAAAAACAGTTCTCAAACAATATTATAAACCACTTTTTTAAATAAATTAAAATACAAATCACTTTCTATAAATTTGTTTCTGTGAATTTTTTGAGTATATCATTTATCAGTTTAAAAAAAACCTCTTTTTTCTCTTTTAAGTTCAAGAAAAAATAAAATTGTTCTTGGTTGTACAAAATTACGTCCGAATTGCCTGACGCGACGAACCAATTTTGTATCAAGTTGAAACAGGCCTAATATTGCATCGCGGAAAAAATTCATTATCTTCTCATTTTGCCTTCAAATTTCATCCAGGAAGTATGGCTTATATCTATGATTTGAATTCTGGTAAAAATTAAGAGGTGCATCATAAAACTTATTAAATTATATAGTAAAAGTTGCTAAACAACAAAGTAAAAGTTATTGAACAGTATAATAAAAATTGCTGAACAGTATAGTAAAAATTGCGTAGCAAAAAAGTAAAAGTTACTGTTTAATATAGTAAAAGTTGTAAGACAGTATAGCGAAAATTGTAAGATAGTACTGTAAAAATTGCGTAGCAATAAAGTAAAAGTTACTGAATAATATAAAAAAAGCTGTAAGACAGTATAGCAAAAATTGTAAGATAGTACTCTAAAAATTACCAAACCTTAAGGTGAAAATTACTAGGCGTTATGGTAAAAATCGCAAAAAAAAGTATTGTAAAATTTCTGTATCCGCATAGAATTCTTCATAGTGTAAAGCACAAACTTGTACCAGAATTTTCTTTCCGTGTTAAATTATCTTGCAAAATAAAACGAATCTTGAATGGAAGCTTTCACAGTCATTGGTTATTCTTGCGCATCCGGAAAAACTAAAATGTTCCCATTCTAGATGAAGTGTGAAGAAAAACCGAGCAGTCAGTAACAGTAATTTTCCGCGACACGTTATTGGTCATCAACGAGCTTAATACCTGCACACGATTGGACCAGAGGCAATAAAAATTGTATTGTCAACAGGCAATTGGGATGCGCTTTAAAAATACTCAAACACTAAAATGTGAACTTGAACATCTTCCAGTGAAAGAGCAATCAGAGACCGAAATAAAAAAACTAAACCGTATCGTCGTCGGCACGACGCACTTAGACTACTCTATCTTGACTTCTCTGAACTCATTACAATATAGTTACACTTATGTACAAGTGGCACCGCTACTTACGGGGCTCGGACTATACGTATTTGCTAGACAGTTGTTTAGCCAGTTCCGTATACTTGAGAAACTTTGAATGAGGACTCTCCTCGAGAGGAGAAGCCGCGGGTTGAGACGGACTTCCATTCGCCTGAGGAGGAATCGGTGGTGACTTGCGCTGTGACGAAGGTGGCGAAGAAGAGCTGGGACCACCGGAACTCGCATGAGAGGCAGCTGCAGCAGCCGACGCTGCAGATCTTCCGATCGTCAGTGGATCCGGAATCACACCGTCCTTTACAAAATGCATCTTCGACAAGTGGTGCCTGTAAGCACCCTTCGATATAAAAGGAGTATCGCAGAACGCACACTTCATTATAGAATCAGCTGTGACCACCGCATCATTGCATGCCCAACTGAACGCCAGAATCGCTCCTGGCGTAGGACCAGACCCCGGACCACTTGCTCCATTTCCACTCCCAGCGCCGTGAGATGAACTCGCCGAACCGGAAGCTGGCCTACTGGAACTGGAACCACGAGTCTCCGTTTTATCGCAGAGTTTCTGAAGAGCCGCCAGAGGATGACTGCTGGCCTTTCGGCCTTGAGAGTCTGTATTGCCACTGCTTGTCCCTCCGCCAACGCCGGAAAGACTATCGAACATGGACGATAACGCTCCGAGGCTGCTGGAGGCTTTGGTATCAGGGGTTCCTCTGGGCGTGACTGATCTATCGCTGCTTGCAGGACTGCTTGTGCTGTTCCTGCAGGGACTTCTAGTCGACGGTTCAACCTGACCTGTGGACCTCGGTGTAGGAGGATTCATCGGCGGAGAAAGAACCTCACGGTTTTCATCTGAAGACTCCTGATGACCGGTTCTTCGATGATTGAAGTTGGACTGCTCTTCCTCCTCTCGTTGCTCATCCATCACTTCTTTCTTCACTACAATCTCCCTCGAGCTCTGATCACCCTCTGCTGGAGCTGTCTCTGTATCCTCTTCCCTCGGTTCTTTCTTTACAACCACACTTTCTTCGTCTCCGGATTCCTCTGGAGGATGCCGATTCGGTAAAGGCGTTTGCTTCTCTGGTGTCGATCGAGGGTGCAGTGAATGGGAAGAAGAGGTAGAGAGCCTTTCGTGTCCGGAGGGTACTTCCAAACGCTGTCTTTCAGGTGTCATTGCGTCCGTCCGACCACTCCCTCGCTCCGAGATGGAACTGGACTCACTTCCACTCCTTTCTCGTCTACTTGCTGCTGATCCGGTGTTATAGTGATGCTGCTGGTAGGACCGGAGGAGATTCATCGTCTGAGGATCCACGAGTGGCTTCGTGTAATCTACGCTCTCGTCTATTCCTAAACGTTTGAGGATACTGGAACCCATCGGAGCACCTGGTGGAGCGTGATGCAAACCCGGCGCACCGTGTCGGACCCTCGAGTCAAAACTCTTCTCGATCAGCTTTTCAATCGCGTTTAACACAGACGGAGATGAAGTACCAGTGGGTTCGATGATATTTGGCGTGGGGGTGTCTTTTCCGGGTGTTGTGGCGTCACTTGCAGAAGAGGGAGATCGGTGATGCCTGGAGGAAACGGGCGATGTTTCCTCACTCACACTCTTCCTGCCAGATTCCCCAGCAGGCAGGGTCGTCGACATGAGAGCATTCTTCAAGAAGTTTCTTTGATTCGCACCAACTGATCCAGAACCAATACACTGACGGATGTGTTCCACAAAAATAGTCGTTTCGATCTTCTCTCCGCACTTTTCACACGTGATTCTACCAGCATGTTTGCTAAAACTGTGTCCTATTCCGGATCCTGCGTCTCCATTCTTAAACTCATTCTGAGCGCGCTCGAGTTCCAAGAGTTTCCGAACAGGAAGGGACTTTTTTCGTTTCTCTCGAGTTTGTCTCCGGCGTCCTCCACTTTCCGTAATCGAGCGCATTATGTGTTCTTTGTAATGAGAGTTCTTGACCATATGATTACTCAATTCCTTTAACGAACTAAATGCTTGATCACAAACCTTACAAGTCAACACTGCACTGACATGACTACTTGTTGCTCCCGCGCCTGGTCCACCTGAACCTCCGTGAGGACCGCTTCCTCCTCCTTGAGGACCACCGGCGCCTCCTCCACCCACACCACCTCCGGACCCAGCACTTCCAGAACCTTTAGTATCATCGGATGATTTCCAGGAAATAATTTGCTCCTGGGAAATAATGTTCGTGTAATGCTGAGTCTGTTGCATGTGTGATGTCATTTCGGCTAATGACCGGAAGCTTTGTCCACACCACATACACTTTAAAATCTGCCGGGTTTGTTCAGCACCCTTGCCTAGCCAGACATCTTGACCTCTAACGAGCTTTCTCGGCAAAGGCATAGTTTCCTTGATCAAGAGATTCAATTCCGAGGGACTTTGCTTGTTTGGTGTTGAAGTTCCGTTGTTTCCGCCGCTAGTCGAAGTCTGGGGTTGGTGTTGAGGTGGTGCTATCGAAGACATGTTTTGATGATGACCGGATGTAGGTGGCGGGACAGGCATGTTGACCCCGCAGTGTTTGGCTTCTTTCATGTGCGTCGTCATGGCAGCGAGAGTAGGGAAGCTTTGCTTACACCAGACACACTTAAGTACATCTTTCGCCTGATCAGCTCCCTTGTTGAGCCAGTGAGATTGCCAGGCGCTGTGACGACTCCCAGACGTAGCGGAAGGATTATTACCCATTCCGCCTGGAGATGATCGAAACAAATCCTCTCCACCAAGTTTACTCAACTCGCTCATCTTCTCCAGAGCCTTTGTAGCTTCGCTCGGCTGATAAGACTTGTCCAACGACGCTGGAGGCTTCATCTTACCATTCCAGAGCTGATGATGATCCACCACCCCGCTCGTGCTTTTCGGCGAGAGTTGCTGTTGACTAGTAGCAGCTGCTGCGACCGCTGCAGCAAAGTATGGGAAATGAGACGCCACTACTGGTGACGTCCAGGGAGATACAACTGATCTACCATAAGGAGATCCAGTCGAAGTGTCCTGATGACCCGTGGGAGTTGAGGTCGCGTGCCTGGAAGACTTTCGAGGAGGAGGAGGTGGCGATTCATCAGGACCGGGTCGCTTTCGGTTAGAAACGGACAAATCTAGGGGACCGTTGTTTGTTTCCGTTGAAGATGATGGTGTGGGAGGTTTGCTGAGATTCAGAATGTGCTCGTCCTCGTCTTCCGTAGATGAAGCTTTCCTTGTACTAAAGTCGAGTACCGCTGGTAAAGGAGTAGCTGTTGGTGACATTTCACCTCCGCTGGTTGGTGAGATCAAAAGACCAGGAGTCGCGGCAGGTGGCGAACACGAGGAGGTGACCAGAGGTGAAACGGACCCACGCGATAGAGGTGAGTGACCCAGGAGGAGTCGTTGATGCGTTTGCTGAAGGTATGCTGCCATAACAGCCGCAGAATGAGAAGGTAAGAGAGGATGAGTCCCGAGAGGTAGAGGCACGATACTGCTAGGACTGACGGGACTAGCGCTACTCCGGATTGCCGGCGGTGGGGGACTTCCAGTGGCTGGACCGGACGATTCCCGAGAGTCTCTCGAAGGACAGCGTGGACTCATTGGTTCCCTGTAACAAATTTTTAAAAAATATTCATTGACATTTATTCAAACAAAACTTCTTTTCTAAAAAGAACAATAAATTACCATGTAAAACAATTATGGTTATAATTTTTTGTGTTTACAATTTTATAGAAAGTTTGTTTTCTAGCTAAGGATTCCTTTCTCGCAAGTGTAAACGAAACATTAAAATTACCTGATGACTAATATTCTAAAGAGGATTATCAATTAATGAAACGTTAATAAAGAAGGAATTGTATATGACATAACCTAGAAATTTTAAAAAATAATCGAAAGATTGTAAATTTGTCTCTTAAGAGAAGCAATGTATTTGATTTTGGGAATTACCAAAATCAAATACATTGCTTCTGGATTGCTAGAATAAAAAAATTTGTTTTCTTGCTTTGGCTTCTTCCATAAATTAAATCACTAATGAACGAGGTGGTATTCAACAAGGTTTGACATCGTGTGTTAAATTTTAAGTTTTACTTTGTAAGAAATGTGACGAAGGGGGTCAAAATATGTCTAAAATAGTGTGACGTAATTTATGGATGAAACCTTTCTAGCAAATAGATTTCGGGGTTTTATTATGAACTAATTATTTCATAATTTCGTTACCTAAATCGTTTTACAATAAATTTATGACATAAAATCTCCTACAATATTAAGTTGATTTACTTTTAAAGATCTGTGATTATTATAGGTTTTGCAGGTCTTTATTATAATTCGGTATCATCTAGAGGTTAGGATACCATATTTGACGCTATTTGTAATCATTGGCTGAATTAATAAATAATAAATAAATTAATTAAATCCAGTGGTTTATAACAATTGATAAAAATTGATACTATTCAAAAACCTGAGATGAATTATTTACAGTTCGGTATTGTCTAGTGGATAGGATAACAATTATCCCTATGAAAGTTTCGGAAATTATAATTCGGTATTATCTAGTGGTTAGGATATCAATAAACACTACTCGAAAGAAACATCAGTTGTATCAATTATAGTTCGTTAATGATGTTTAAAACAACATGCAATAACAATTATAACGACGATTGTCAGTCTGATAATTCTGAGAAGAGGCAGGTTAGGTTTCCGAGTTTCGACCGAACGATACATCGATATCGTTCGACTCGAACATAAACGGCGCATGCGCCTTAACATACTCAGTAGTACCAACAGAAAATTTGAATAGTTTCCAAGCAGACTAGAAAATCGTAAATTTTAAGAATGAAAACGAGTTAGGACAAACATCTGTCCCTCTCATTCTCCAAATTTGCGATTCAAGAATATCAAGGTTTAAATAACCTCAGGCCTAAAAACCAACAAATTGCATGGAAAAAATTGTTGTCCTAAGGTGATTATTCTTTTTCGGTGAAACTTTAAAAAAGTGATTACAAGATTAATTTTGATCAATTCATTAATTTTAGAAACTAAAAATAAACTACCATTGAAATCTGAAATCCTTGTAAAGCAGGTATGGCTGACCTATAAACGTCACATTAAAACGTTTATCTTTCATATTTTTTAATGTTATTCCTCGTCGAAATGAAGGTCTTGGATAGAAACAAAAAAAAGACGCACGGTCTTGTTTAATAGTTGACATTTTACAAAAAACAATAAAAAATTGAGGGCAATAATAATCAAAGCTGTCTATTGTGATTGCGTTCTCAATGTGAAAAAATTATATATTCCAAAAACAATTTATTGAAGTTGATACTAAAGATAACGGATGTTATTAATTGAAGCGCAAACAAATCATTGCTATTGAAGTGACAATAAATACGAATGGCTGTAAATCAAAATATCGAGCGTTATATCCCAATGTTACTGTTGGAGGGACAAAATTCATTTCTCTTTGAATCTAGAATAAATTTTTTTATTATTTAAATTTTCATACAAGAATTATACACCGTCCATTATTGTTGCATTTAAAAATACTCTTGTATTTTGTACATTTATTTAGGTTTTTCAGAATCTGAGCAAGTTAAAAGTGATCTCCGATAAAAAATTTGAAAAATACGGAAATTGTACTGCTGATTTTATTTTCATTTAAATGTTAATCAAGTATAAATACTGCCGAAGTGTAAATATTGCTGAAGTATATAAATATTGTCAAGTGTTATTTGCAGGTGCACTATTGTCAGGTGCATTAGCGTCAAAAGCGTCATTTTCAGACACATTAATAAAAAGTTTTGAAAGTTAAAAGCGTCATTTTCAGACACATTAATAAAAAATTTAGAAAGTTGTTCTGCGGAGGATTTTATCATTTGTTTAAAAAACATGACTTTTCGCACTTTAAAATGTACATAGTTCTGCGCACGCGCAAATATGTCTACCTGCATAAGAACCACCTGACAAAAACACACATTCGAAAAGTACACAATTTCAACGAAATCGAAATTTATAACGAAGAATAAAGAATAGTCACATTGTTAACTGAACATTATCCAAACCATTCGTTTCTAAAAATACGCAACAAATAAAAACATCAAATAAACCCTCATCGATCAAAATATCAAATTTTAATGAAAAGTGGAGCTAGTTTTTCGAATAAAAAGCTCAAAATGGCACAATTTGAAGCAGACAAGTCGTAAATTACGACAACAAAAAGTTGCATAAGTTTAGAAGAAAATCAAGGTCATTTAAGTTGCTTTATAGTTGTAGAGGATGAATAAAATTTTTACCTATAAATCAGTTTTATGGATCCGGTCACGTGGGTAGATCCCGGTTAGTGAGCATTCCAAAATAGTAGGATCGAGAGTTTTATGACGCGTGTTGAGGCAGCAGGCCTGTCGACGGCTGGCTCGTAACTGAATGAGACTGAATGCGTGCCGCTAGATGAAAGGGGCCACCGTCACGCATGCAGGGGAAGTTTTTGGCCTCGCGGGGAGGGGAGTGTATGCGATGCGATGCGAGGGTGCTGCTCCACAATGTACCATTTAGGGGGTGGGGGAGACACGAGTGCTGCTGGAAACATGCGCCTATCTCTATTAGCCGAGTGACGCCACGCGGCAGCCACTGATATCACAGCCGCCTGACACCGCTGGCTTATTTATCCCATCCGTGGCGATTTGTTGGCCTCAAACAACACGCAAACTTTACACCACCTATCTACCATTGTCGGCCGCTTCAAAGACCTCCACTCTTTCGTCAACTTTTTTCCAAAACTGGTCTCAGCTTCAGCTTGAGTTACATTAAACAAACCACCCTAACCAACCCTAAAACACTATTTCTAACGTTTTTACAACTTTGGAATTTTAGTACTTTGAAATTACAGCGGAATTCCAATCATCCGGATCAGTTGGGATCACCCTCGATCCGGATAATCGGATCAATAGATCATTTTCCATGTTATTTTACGAAATTGTGCCGAAACTGATTTCCAGCTTGTTGTGCAGAAATTACCACATTCAGGAAGGAAGAATTATTAATTTAATTTCCTTTAGAGAATGTTGACTTCACGAAATGTTGAAAATTCTGATTGATTTCGCATGTTGGGTTTTTATGGTCCCCCTAGCAGCCTTGCATGCATCCCGCCTGCATGCAAGGAAACTAATTTATTCCAAATTTATCATCTTTCGATCTCCACATGACACTTACGTGATTTCTACAAATCTGTCTGTTTTCTGGCTAATTCACGTTCAAGTGGATTCAAAAGCCGTATAATTAATTAAGGAACCAACTTTCGATTCACTATGTTGCGAATCTTGAAACTAACTTCATTGCAATTTTTGGCCAACGAGTATCAAATCCAGAAGCTGAGATATTAAGCTTTACAACTTGAATGTTTGCAATAAATAATCTGATGGAAGATGATAAATAATCAGATAGAAGGTGATAAATAATCTGATAGAAGAGGATAAATAATCAGATAGAAGAGGATAAATAATCTGATAGAAGAGGATAAATAATTTGATAGAAGAGGATAAATAATCATATAGAAGATGATAAATAATCTGATAGAAGAGGATAAATAATCGGACAAGATAGGATAAATAATTGGATCTAGGCTAATCAAATTTGAGAGTTTCAACACCTTATCCTAATCTTGAAAAGTGATTTTTCAGAAGGATGTTTGCGAGTAGCAATAAACGCCAGGCAGATAATATACGGTGGTGAAGTATGAGTTTGTTGTCGTGATCTTAATCTGACAAGAGCCAACATTAAATTAAGCAACGATCTGCAAACTGAGCAGTAACTTTTAAAAGTGGTACAATATTTACCTATCTGGAGGACCCGTATCTCTTGCGGCGGCAGGGTTCAATCGTGCCGTGATAGAAGGCGGTGGAGACGGGGGACAAGTTCCTTCATCATCTTCCTCGTCACTGACTTCTCCATTTTCATCGTCTTTGGCTGGTGGCACGCCAACCCTTTCGTTCGGACTAATCGGTCCATCTTCATCTGCGCAGTCACCTTCCTCGCCTTGCAGGTCTGTTCCTGGACCCGAACTCTCGACGCCGTCCTCCCCTAAAACCAAAAAAACAACATCACATTAATTCAGTTGACAAATTCATTCACTTGCATCAAAAAACGTTTAAATCAATTACTTCTACTGGGATTTCTGAACACGGGGTGGATGTCAATCGGGAGCAAAATTCAGGTTCATTTTCTGATTATTTTTCAATTATTTTTCAATTATTTTTCAATTATTTGACGTTTATGAATTTGTGTTGTCTGTTTTGGGTCTGCGTTTATATTCACACCTTCGGGTAAATATATTTTCGGTTTCAATTATCGTACGATTTCCGAACATTTCCTGCTCAAACTTTTAATTTTGTCGCATTTTTCGTAAAGATGATTAATTTCCGAATGATTTCTGTACAGTTTTCACTTGAACTTTTAATTCCCGTGCATTTCCTGCAATTATTTTTCATTTTCAAATTGATTCCCGCACATTCTCCGTTCAAACTTTTAATTCCCGCAGATTTCCCACTTTAGTTTTTAATTTCCTAACGATTCTCGAGCATTTTTCGCAAAGATTTTTAATTATTGTGTTCCTTTCGCTAAAAAGGAACTTTTCGCGAAAAGGTTCTTTTCACTTATGCGAAAAAATAACTTGCATGGGAAAGAATAACTTGCTTGCGAAACGAGGTGCGAAAGAATCTTTATAACTTCAGACCGTGTGTTTGCGAATCAATAAACATGTAAGTTAATCATCTATAAATACTTATTATTAGTGCTTTTAATAACCCTGTGCTTGAAATTCATCTAGAAAAAGTGATTGCAAAAACAATAAGTAAATTACACTAGAATGAAAGACTGGCTCGTATCGCAAACGAGCCTCAGAAAATATGAGCACACTGAATGTCAAGTTTCCACTTTTATTAACATAATTCACAAGACGTTTCCTGTTTCATTTCCTGTCAGGAGCATAAAGAGAGACGTAATCATTAAGTGATTAGCACAGACTCTTGAGAGAGAGAAATAAGTAGAAAGAGAGAGGGAAAGAATTTAAGAGAGTGAGAAAGAGATAAAGAGAGTGAGAGACAGATTTAGAATAGGTGACTTAAGAAGGAGAGGAAGAAACTCAGAGTAATTGTTTGTTTAAGAGCATAACAATGTACGAAAAAATTAGAATCTGAAATGTCAGTGGCGGGGCGCTAAGTTATCAAAGATCGACCTCTCACGACAGTAGGTACGTTTCTACTTGGACTCAAGTCACGAAGAAAGAAAGGGATTTCAGAGTCGCGGAAATGACGGCAGATGCGGTCGGTGATGAGAATTCATGGAAACGATATAAAGGTGCAGATGGCGAATAACAATGGTGCTATCGGTTCATTTATCAGCCATTGCCAGAACGATGACATCTACCCAGCCGTCGGATGCATCTTCGACGAAGACGCAAAAGCATTGTGAAGCAAGTCGAGCTCTTCCGTCACTGACGTTATGAGTTTTAATCAAGTCATTTCCATTTTCGTTTTAATCAAATCATTTCCACTTTTGTTCCATTCATACAAGAAATAATAAAAGAGCTGTAATTATCATTCACCTCATTCATTGTCTTTCTATTTCACAATAATCATCAATTATTTGTTAGAGTTTGCTATTCAGATTTATTTATTACCTTTAAATTATACCATCTTTTTAAAGAGGAATTCCTCTTTGCATTAAAGAGGAATTAATTTAATTCCTCTTTGCATTAAAGATGAATTAATTTAATTCCTCTTTGCATTAAAGATGAATTAATTTAATTCCTCTTTGCATTAAAGATGAATTAATTTAATTCCTCTTTAAAGGAATAAGTGAGCAAGACGAGAAGCAAGACGAAAAAATTATAAGGTTGAATTATTTTAAGAAGCCAAGTAAATAATGCCTCGAACATAAATCCCTTGGAGAAGAATTTACGAAGCGTCCAATTCGCTCTATTTCGATCACACCCACGTAAATCAGAATGACTCTGGTAAATCAGATGCAACTTGAAATTTATAGCCTTTGTCCATCATCGTGATATTCTTAACTCTTGTTCTCGGTGATTTACAAGCAAGTAGTCTCCGGGATGGAGGTGGGACAGGTGTGCGATGCAAATAGACAAAAAGGACGAAGAAAGAAAAAGGTAAAAAAGTAAGGAAAGGGAATAAGTTAAGGGTATATGGTAAGAGATAGGCATAAGGAAAGGGCACGAGGAAAGGGATGGATATAAGGTAAGAGAGAGGCATAAGGAAAGGAACAGGTATAAGGAAAGGAGAGGTATAAGGAAAGGGAGAGGTATAAGGAAAGGAACAGGTATAAGCAAAGGGAGAGGTATAAGGAAAGGAATAAGGTACAAGGGTCCGAGAAAGAAGCACTCCCGGATGGAGGAAGACGATGCAGGAGCACGTGTGCCGCCATCTTGCACCAATGCGTCCTCCTCCAGGAAGGAAGGGAGTGTCGTCCTTAGCTGGTAGCTAGTACGTACTTCATCCGGGACAGAAGGGCGGACAAGACTCCTCCGGGTGGGGACAACGAGCACCGTCCTACCTTGCCAACTGACCAACCAAACGATCGTTTGTTCCCGGTCGAACCAGTCGAAGAGGGAGAGAAAGGAGATCGCACATTGATCCGCGGGAGCATCGGCAACTAATTACGCAGATTTATGTCCCCATTGTCCATTGTCTCCTGACCGGACGAGAAAACCGGGGACGGAGGCAATGGAACTCTCCAACGTACGACCGAAGGGAGGAACGTCCACAAGAAGGACGGATCGAGTCCAAGAACGAAGAAAGAGATTGTCCATACACGACTCCAGGGATGCGATGCGTTCCGAGGCCATCGGGACTCAGATCACACAGCCCCACCCAACCCTTTTATAAATCACAAAAATAAAACTCACTTGATGCATTATATTCTAATTACTGGACCCTTTTAGACCTACTATTTAATTCTTCATTAGCCCTCGTGTACATTATGCTTATGAATGAATGCAACAGAACGGGAAATGTTTGCAAATATAAAGGAACGTGCAGGAATGATATGGCACTATCAAGGAACATGCGGGAGTTATTTGGAATTTTAAAGGAACGTACGGGAAATGTAATTGAACGTGCTAGAAACATAATGGAACGAGCGGGAAATGTAAATTGATCTGCAAAAGATGCAACAGAACATACAGGAAATGTAAGATAACGTGTCCATCCTTAATTAAATTTGCAAAAGATCCTGATGGAATCGTCATCATCATCATGGTTTTGCAAACAAAGGAATTAATTTTGTAAAGGAACGAATTAGTTTTCTAAACGAACGAATAACTACGAACGAATAACTACGAACGAATAACTACAAACGAATAACAAACGAGTTAGTTTTGTAAACAAATGAGCCAGTTTTCCAAACGAACGAGTTTTCTAAAGAACCAAACAAGTTCCATAAAATCGAATTAATTGAGTAAATAAACGAAGTTAAAGAATTGCCTCTCTTAAAGAAGGTTCTTGTACAGGTGTAGATAGATGAAATCAATTGAGAAACTGACGAATGTCCTCTTGGAAGCAAATACCGGAGCACGAGGAGAGTCGTGCTCCATTGGCAATCCGCTAACGAGGTTCAAAAGGGGTTGGCTTCTCGTGAAGGGAAGACACGAGGGACCGTAGTGTACCGGGCAAAGAATCGAGTGCTGACACTCGAGAAGATGCTGGTGCGCGATATCTGCTCCTGCTGTCCTCGACTCACTCGGATTTGCACGTAGGGACTGAACACGATATATTAGTAGGTATGTAGGAACAGGAACTTTACCTGTGGCTCCTTATACCTACACGCGCACTGCACAACAATAATTAGCCTTATCGGCTTCCCTTTTCTTCTTTCTAGCATGTAACGATCCACTGCAAAAGTTACCTCTCTCATTTTTTTTCTCGTCCTCTTTTTCTCATTTTGGGAACACGCGCACGATCTTCAGACAGTCTTACATACAAGTTACACGTGTATTGTGGACTAAACTTTACCCTCTTGCACTTGCGAGGCAAATATTTCCTGGATCAATAAAATAATTGCAGTTCTACAATCATTGCAATGATTGTAGAACTGCAATTATCGTTCATGAACGAAAAGACAAAATTCAGTCTTTGAAATTGATTATATTTTTGCTTTCAGTTTTCGACCCTTTTTACACCGTTGATTGTTTTCTTACATGATTGTATCATAATTTGTGAGGCTCGCAGAAGAACTAGGACGGGAACAAAAGGAGGTGATCATGAGTAGAGGAATGGGGGAGTAAAAGTTAGCTGAGAGAGACGAGATGAATTCCTAATGCGAGAACTGTCAAGAGCCTGCATGAGGAGAGTGACAGGAGGTAGACACGGAGACGAACGGATGGACAGACGGACGGACGGATAGACGGACAGAAGGACGGAGGAAGAGAGAACTCGCATTGTGATTCTCTCGCTGCCAGAGACTGACTGACGGGTGAATCTGGTACCCTCCCTGCCCTTTTCTCCTGGACAGGACTTGAATCCTTGTTGAGACAGATCTAGCCTCAAACTCCGGGATTTAGCTTTATTCTTCTTCAGATCAAACGAATATTACAGTTCATAAAACAATAGAAAGTCACTCTCAGCTGTACATGATAGGACTCCAACAAAAGTCGGGAAAATTATATCTATCCGATTGCTATCATTTCCGCGATGCAACTGATTCTGATTACGTAATTTATTATTTATTTTCATTTATTTTCATTTATTTATTTATTCTCATTTATTTGTTTATTCTCATTTATTTATTTATTCTCATTTATTTATTTATTCTCATTTATTTATTTATTCTCATTTATTTATTTATTCTCATTTATTTATTTAATTCTCATTTATTTATTTATTCTCATTTATTTATTTATTATTATCGGTACGATTTTTAATTAAATCAATTTGACTCTTATTCTTAAATGTAATAAATTATTGTTTCTCTCATCCTGAGCTTAACTGAGCTGGACAACCTTCAAAGAATAAAAATGCTATTTTTCGGATGCGCAATCGCAATATTTTCCAAAACGTTTACTAATAATAACACCAAGAAAATCCATTAAAATATTGATCACGAAGATTGATTAAGATTTAACAAAAAGATTCACTGAGGAGCTAACTTATCGAACTATTATTGATTTGACTAACATTTCGTTGAAAGATGAACCAATGTTTCTCACGTTCTTCTATTTGATGATCAAACACCAGGTGTACTTATTCGAAACTGTGCAAACAAAATTTAATGGATGTATTTTGAAACTAAAAAGAAAAGGTAATTTGAAGACTTGGATTGCCAAGGGTCAAAAAAGATGAAAAGGAAACGATGGAACACTTTCCATAAATGTCCTTTGTGAAAAAATTAACGTTATGAAAATCAGATTATAAAACTTGGATTCAAATAAAAAATTACCACTTGTTATTAGCGGTTAGTAGCATCATTATAGGTATGAATGCTATGTACCATTTGCAGCGAAATATAAGTATAATCATTAGGTATCATCAATTGTAGAGAATTCGTATTATCGTTTAGTATTATAAGTAGGTACCATCATCAGGTTATTGATGATGATTAAGTATAATTATGATACGGTTAGGTATCGTTGTTTGTGGTCAATTGGTTTTTTGTTTTGTATGATCATTTTGTATTATCGTTTGGTATCATCGTTTGGTATTATCATTTTGTATTATCGTTTGGTATTATCATTTTGTATTATCGTTTAGTATTATCGTTTGGTATTATCGTTTGATATTATCGTTTGGTATTATCATTTGGTTCTATAAATTGCCATTATCATAAGATTATTAACCACGATACTATTAGTTACATTGTCCAACATTTGGTATCATCATTAGATAATAACTAGTATCATCATTAGGTAATAATTAGTATCATCTTTAGGTAAAAACTAATATCATCATTAGGTAATAACTAGTATCATCATTAGGTAAAAACCAGTATCATCATTAGGTAAAAAATAGTATCATCATTAGGTACCAACTGGTATTTTCATTAGCCATAATCATCAACTTAACAATGATCCTACCATCAATTCCTAATAGCAATTATTCCGTATCATCCTGTCTCGTTCAAAATTGGCATCATCATTTGGCACTATCAATAATTGTAATCATTTGTTGTCTAAAAATGGCACCATCATTTAAAATGATTACTGGATACTATAATTTACCGAAAGAATTCAGGAAAAAAGAGAAGGAATGATTAAGCAGACATCCTTTATTGAACACGGTTGACCTTTCTGATGAGAAATCTAAAATTATCCGCATGACAGGTGAAGCATCATGTGTCGCAGTTATAATGATTGATGTACACATGAGTTGATAAAAGGACCACAATCATCGGGTTTCGTAGCGAGCCTACTTGTCACTTTGTTTTAATTTTTCCTCTTTGACATTTCGAGGCCGTTGAGTGTCAGCCGAGCGGATTCGTGAGTCACTTAGTGATCTTTGGGAGGGTGAGCGAGCAGGACGAGGCGACAGGCAAGAACTGAAGACTAAGCACTTACCTACCGTATTCTACCTGACTGATTGACCGATGAGGCGACTACTATCCTAAGTCAACACTCAATCCATCAAGCAGTCGAATCTCCTTTTTCCTTCATCTAATTCTAACCAATAAAGCGATCAGAATCGTTTGACATCACACTGTAAACTACGAGGCTCTAAACTACGCATCAAAGTCTGGACTACCCATCAAAATCTGGACTACCCATCAAAATCTGGACTACCCATCAAATCTGGACTACCCATCAAATCTGGACTACCCATCAAAGTCTGGACATCAGAATCTAAACTATCAGACTTTGAACTATCTTTGCTTCTTATCTGCAAGTTACTCGAAATTTTACAAGTCAGTTACTGCAACCAACAGTTATGCTTTTCTAGATTCAAGTTTCTCGATTGGAGAGGCAGAATATCAATCGAGTTGTTATTCCAGGACAAAGAATTCATCCATCTCCAACACGTAAGGTGTCTCCGTTGGTTCAAAGTACATTTCCTTTACTGTTTTACCCAAGCTGACTGCAAACTTGTCACACGATTGCTTCGCATATTTATGAGGCATCGCACTTTTTCGTCGCTGATATTTCTCAAGAATTTTTAAAGCCCCGTCAATTTTAATATACTCGTGATATATGAAGCAGGAATTTACAAGACTCGAGCCGCTCTTGACAATACTCGAAATACTTTTCATAAAATCGAGAATTGATTGGAAAAATCTCTCTGATCAAAACCAAAAAACTCAAGTCATCAAAAAGAAACTCGACGAAAAAATTCTAGAAAAGAAATTGTGTACTTTTTTTACTCTGTATCAATTTTATTTCAAATTCAAATTTATTAATTCAAATTATTAATTCAAATTATTAATTCAAATTATTAATTCAAACTATTAATTCAAACTATTAATTAATTATAATTCAAATTATACGCATAATTTATAAGTTATACGCACATAACAAATGTTATGTTATGTTAGATGTAAATCATATATCAAGAAAACATCCAATCGTATTAGGTTATTACAGAAAGAAATATTTGCAACTACATTTTTTTGGTTAAAAATACTTTAGAACGTTAACGAAAGGGATTTATATTTTAATGGAGGATAAAAATAACTTTTCAATGTGAAAATAATTTGCATTTGGAGACGAAAATTGATTACGAGGGAGGTACAAAAAATGGTTGAAATTCGCAGGGAAGTAGACGTCGGAAAGACGGTGAGTGATGGACAGAACCTGTCGCAGAAACTAAGCCAGTCTCTAAGAAATAGCGTCGCAGAAGTTTCAGACGCAGTGTAAGTGCCACAACTTCTCCTGATTCTACTTGCTTTGAAATTTCCTTATTCATACAAATCAGGTGTATTAAAAATTCCATCTGAAGATATAACAATTCACGTACGATTATATAAAATATAGATTATTAATTATTATAGATTATTAAGTTATAGATTATTAAGTTATAGATTATTATTATTTAAGATTATTATGTTATATTATCCCAGGTGAAAAAAATCATCGGAAACGATTCCGACGATAACTTCATTCTTGGAAAAACATATGTAAAACCTTTGTGAAGTTATCGTCGGAGTCATTTCCAAGGAATTGTTTCACCTGGGATACGATATAATATAATCTAATTGTGATATAAGTTTACAAGGCAAGTGCATGATATTAACCTGTATGCTGCTAGCGTTTAGCAAATCCATCAATTAAGCCTAAATATAGGTTTTCCGGAAGCCTAGTGGTTAATAACAAATAATATAATGGACCTATAAAATAATAGTTGACACAGTTGACAATAAAGTGGTTAATATGAATTGATATAATAGATAATATATAATGCTTCACTACAATGAATCAAGCGACAAGAAACTGAATCAAAAACGAAATCATCTATTCTGAACCCACACAAATTAGAGTTTTATTTCCGTCTGATCTTGAAGCAGAATGATAAAATGCCAGAAAATAGTTTTTAGAGGATGAATTAATAAATCTCGGCTGTCTATCGTTTTTTTACAACGAAATGTTTTTAGTAGAATGAAAGAGCTGGAAACAAAGAGCTAGAAGCAAATGATCTAATCGGTTGGCTGACTGACGACTCGGTTTGCCGACAAACTCATTTTATTAATACATAAAGCATAGTGAGAAACACGACCAGTCTGAGAGCGCAGTGGAACGACGAGAGGATGATGGATGAACGAATGTACTTATGTCCATATGTCCGAGCGTTCGTCTATGTTGTCTGTGCAACAGGCGAGGATGATGATCGATGTGGGACAAGCTTCAGGATCGCGAAGTTTCGCGAATTCGTTTTCACCAGGTATGTGACGTTTCACGCAACATAATACAGCAACAGCAATTTAAAAGTCACTCAAAGAAAGTAAACACCATTTGTCTTCATTTTCTATTTACGAAAAATCGTTTTAAATGTTTCGTTTTTATTTTTCACCTCTATCCATATTTTTGTTTTTATTTTTCACCTCTATCCATATTTTTATTTCTATTTTTCCCCTCTATCCATATTTTTGTTTCCATTTTTCCCCTCTATCCATATTTTTGTTTCTATTTTTAACCTCTTTCCATATTTTTGTTTCTATTTTCCCCCTCTATCCATATTTTTGTTTTCCATATTTCTCTGCTTTTTGTAATTCTCTTTTCTTTACAAAATAATAAGTGTTATTTTAACACTGAAAGTCGTGTTAAATGCGCTTGTAAAACGAGGATGTTTTATATTTCATACCGAAGATGGTAAAACTAAATGAAGCTGAAAAAGCTAAAGCGAAAAGTCCTTTTCAATTTTTAAAAATTTCCAGCAGTTGATGAGTTATCGAGGTTTAAAGTTGTTGAATCTGCTACGGCCGTATTGTTGAACCGCTACGGCCGTAGCGGTATGCGCATGCGCGTTGACCGAATCCACGCGCGAATGTTGCCAGCCTTGCTAGGTTCGCGCATGCGTCGAATCACGACGACTTTAAACAACGATAACTCTTCAACGACTAAAGATTTTAAAAAATGCAAAAGAACTTTTCGTTCCAGTTTTTTCAGCTTTATTCAGTTTCAACAAACTTGACTCAAATAACGTTCTACATAATAAACCACTCTGGATAATTAATAAACATTCATTACTTTTAATCAAAATTAAGAGTCGCATTTTAATTGCAATTGCCATACATCAATGTTTACTAATTTTGTACTCCATAAATACCCAAAAAATCAAAACAAAAAGAAAATAGATCCTATCTGCTTTTTTGAAACCCTGGTAAAACACACGCTTGAAACTGATAATTGTTTTCCTGTTCTCTGCGTTTTTTATTGCACTTGAAGGTTTTTCAATAAATTGGAATTTAACGATGAAACGATTGGAATCGAATCCAATTTGTGTGTGCGACAAGGAACGTCTTTCTAGATTAAACGAAACTGAGAGTTCTCAGCTCGGACACAATTCTTTTCCTGCTTCAATTCGCTATAAGTGACATCTTCGTCGTCTCAAGACGTAAGGTCTAAACTGGACACGAGTGGAAGAGAAGCCGAGAAAGTGCGGATGTCGACGCAAACGAGAGAGCCAGTCTCTGATAGAGAAAGAGCTTAGATGATAGGAGAGGACGCCTTCATCAAGATATCCGTCAGTGTTTCCTTTTATTTTTCTCCTTTCATTTTACCAACTCTTCCCCTCTCACTTTTCCCTAACTCTTTCTCCTTTTGTTTGTCTCCTCTCTCACTTTTCTCTGTCTCTTTTCTACTTTTTGTCTCTTTTTTTATCTCCTACTCTTTTTTTCTCTCTCTTGTCTTATTGTTCTCTTTCTCTCTTTCTGTGTCTGACTCTCTATCTCTCTCTCTCTCTCTCTCTTTCTCTCTCACTTTTTTCTCTCTCTTTCACTCTCACTTTTTTCTCTCTCTTTCACATTATCTCTCTATTTTTCCATCTCTCTTTTTTTATCTTTTTCTTCTCTGTTTTATTTTCTTCTCTCTTTGTCACTTCTGCCAGGAGTCTCTCATTTCTTGTTCTTTCTCAATCTTTTGGACACCCAACACCCGGGACTCCTCTCTCACACTTGCTGTCATGCTGTCTTTCGACGTGTCGTTTCTGTTACCGACTGCCGGTGCCGTGACTACAATAATTGTTCGCGAAGTAACGTCTCTTGTGTCGGGAAAAGAGACAGTGACGGAAGAATGGAGAAACTGACAGAACTGGAGAAGGATTGAGAGAGAGAGCGAGAGAGAGAGAGAGAAACCATAGAGTGTGCTATTTACGGGATACCAACAAATACGAAGCAGCTGGTGTCGATCTGCTGTGTTATCGTTTGCTTGGGCTCACCGACATTTCTAAAAGGGGTCGCGAAATTCCCGGTTTCTCCTCCGAATACACACCCTTACCTACCTAACATCATTTCAGATCCAAGATATAAGTGTATCACTAGACATCTAATTGAATCGTTTCAACTTGAATTAAATTGAATTCATCTTGACACATTTGAGTCCTTCATTGCCGCAATCAGTTTTATTCAATTTGCAGTTCAATCTCTATTCTTTCGTAACTTTTTTAAAGCACGAGCAACGATGATTTAATCTACTTGTCCAACAAGTGGTTTTTATTTATTTCATTTTTGTTAGTAAATTCATCAATGAAAGTAAATAATAAATCAAAGTAAGCAAATTCAAATTAGAAATAAATGCAATAACTAAATATATTAGAAATGAAAGTAAATAGTAAATAAAAGTAAGCAAATTGAAATTAGAAATAATTGTAATAAATAAATTAGAAATGGCAGTAAATAATAATAACTAATAAATAATAATAACTAAAAGTAAGCAAATTGAAATTAATTTAAGAAAAGGATTAATTGTAATAGAATTAAGATTAATTAAAAGAGGCTGTAAAAGAATTAAAAACGAATAAAGTTCATGAAATTAAAAAAAGAGAGGTAGAAGCTTTCGGAATGATAATATAATCTAATTGTGCTAAGTTTACAAGGCAAGTGCATGACGTCGTCTTTGAACTTGCTGTAAATATTGGACTACAAATGATCTACGCGTGTAAACACGACAGAGCAACGGCGATGATAAAGAGGCACGTTAAGTTGTTCGTGTTTGCCGAAACCTCGCGTTTCATCGTGGACTTTCAAAATAATAAAAACGCACTATCCATTTTCCTGGTTATATATTTTTGGATCAGATTTATAGCTTAGGTCTACACATTTTATTTCAAAACAATCACTTTCTTTCAAAATTCCATTCTTTCTTATTTGACTAGTCAGGCAAAAATTCTTTATTATTTGATTTTGACTTCCGTACTTTCAATTAGAAATTTAAATCATGTATAGCATAATTTGCAGAGATTGGATCAAATATTATTTTCCGGGCATTGTTTATCCGAGTTATTTTATTTTGAGTATGTTTGTGATTCATTTAACTCAAAAATATAGGAAAATGATTAATCGTGCAAGTCTGACATGCGCGGTGGAGTTTCACGCAGGTTAGACATGCGCAGTAGAGTCTCACGCAGGTTATATATGCGCAGTAGTGTCTCACGCAGGTTAGAGATGCGCAGTAGAGTTTCGCGCAGGTTAGAGATGCGCAGTAGAGTCTCACGCAGGTTAGAGATGCGCAGTAGAGTCTGATGCAGATTAGGCATGCGCAGTAGAGTCTCATACCAGCTAAACATGCGTAGTGGAGTCTCACTCAGGTTCAAAATGTACCAAAGTGTCTCACGCAGGTTAGAAATGAGCTGTTCGACAATTTAAAATGCGCAATAGTATTTACACTTGCGTAGAATTAGTTCATACAAGTCATATATGCGCAGCAAGCAAAAATTACATGCACAAAAGTGATCAACGGAGGTTAGAAATTCTTAGAAGTAGTTTACGAATATTAAACACGCGTAGAAGTGGATATTGCAGGTTAGACATGCGCAGAATAGGTTTATGCAAATTAATGATACATTGACGACGCTTATATATGTCAATAATTGGTTTACTTAAGTCAGATTTGCGTAGAACATTAATTGAACACGCGCTGTACTAATTTATGAAAGTTAGACTTGCGCGAAAGTTTTTTAAGGCATTTATATATGCGCAGTAGAGTATTATGCAAGGCGCTGACATGCGCAGTTGTAATATACGCTAGCAGGATGTGCGCAATAGTGATATACGTCTTTCAGACATGCGCAGTAGTAATATACGCTAGCAAGATGTGCGCAATAGGGATATACGTTCTTCATACATGCGCAGTAGTTATATACACCAGTGGGAGATGCGCAGTAGTAACATACGCTAACTGAACATGCGCAAAAATGTTTATGACACATTTAAACATGCTTTCAATGGTTCTAACTAAAAACTCTTTTGAAAGAGAATTTAGATTACTAAAGAGATTTAGAATTAGTTAATAATAATATCGAATACGAGACCAAGTGAGTAAATTCTTTTTCCACAAACAAAAAATAGTATTCAATTTACTATTATTAAGATCTAGATTACCGAGAGATAAAGAGAGAGCCATCGAACAAGAGACACACAGTTAAAATGATCACCAAGTACCAGAAGCTGAAGGTTAAATACAATGTACAACACGCAGCAATTAATGATTATCCGAATGGACAGTAATGTGATGCTGAGACTGACTCTCGTAGACAAACAAGATTGGATAAGAGAGGGTAACCTAAGACGAATCGTATCTTAATCCCGAAGAGAGTGTCAAGTGCCAAATGAGTAGAATGCAAGGGAGAAAGAAAGAGAGACAAAGATGAGAAGGAGTGAGGAACATCAGAAGGAGTGAAGGCGAAAAACGGAGATGATGTGGTCCGTTTTCTTGGTCGCGGCCCGAAATAGTATGGCGAGCCGTGCGAATGAGCCGACGCACCGATCCGTTCTAATAAATATTGTGTCAGCATAAATAAGCGTGATGCCTCGTGGGATACATGAGTATAGCTGAGTATAGCAGAATGTAGTGAGTTCTCGAGGGGGCAGAGTGAAGAGAAGAGAGAGGATCAACAGAAAGATCATGAGCCGCCTTGTCGTCCGGATGACGGACGGTTGATGTACAGAAGGACAGGTGCACCTTGTGGTCTTCCCCCTTGCTTACCCGCATCATTCCCTCATCCTAGAAAGCTACCCATCACTCTCTGTCCCACCAAGCCACTAATAATTGCTTCTCTATCCACTTCCCTGCTCACTTGCTTCCACACACTATAATTTCTTCTTATAGGCGTCCTTTATAACCAAAAACCAGCCTTGCTTTTGTCTACCAGACATCCGAGATTTACTGTATTTAAACAAATGTCTCCATAGTTTGTTAGAATTCACTGTAGATGTGCCGTATCTATCTGTAGATGTGACCCATCTTCTCAAAGTTGATTGAATTTAGAATCAGAATTTTTTTAATTTTTAGAAGGTTCAACCTCAAAGTGTCAAAGAATTTTTTTAGCATTAGTATTCACATGTGGATAGTAATAACTTGCAAGTTATTTACAAATAACCTTGCAAGTTATTTACAAATAATCTTGCAAGTTTACAAATAATTTTCAAAAATTACTCAAAATTGCCAGTCCGACTTTTAACTTAATCAAAAAAGTAAATTTCAATTTAATGATTTCGTATTAAATGTTTTTTTTGCTTATTAAACTATTTTGGCCAAAATATCCGAACGTATTTTTAGTTTTACTGAGTTACAAAACAGGCCATCAAGTTATCATTAGAATATCATTCTTCTTTGTAGAGAAACCGCTCCTAAAGAAGCACTCAGTGTATGCAAAGACTGCACGTACTCTTGAGTACTAGAGTAGTTTTCTAGTCTAGTGTTCTTGGAGTAGTCACACTTCTACGGTGAACTTTTGTCTAAAAATAAACTCTCTGTGGTTCAAGCATGTCACCTACAGTTACACCGTTTCCAAGTTTCAGGATTGACACAATTAGCGGAATAGTTTTTCGTTTAGAAGTGTGCTTCTATTTGTTTGTTTTCTTCAAAAATAATGTAGAGGAACTTCTAGTACTGCAAGTTTCATAGGCGAAAGAGTACAATTGGAAACCGAAACGTACTGAAGAATTTCAAACACTGCTGAAGAATTAGCGGAGCGATAGCAGCATCGCCTGTTCAGACCAGCCCCAAGAACGCGCTTCCGCGAGAGGCTCCGGGACTATGCTGGGGCCACTTTTTTCTTCCATCGCTTTCGTTTCACTTCCAAATGAGCTTGATTTCTTTTCTGCAATTCAATTCCGCCTTTTCCACATACGATTAGTAATTACAACAATTCATAACATCGTATCTTAACAAATCAGTACTGTAACAAATTGTAATATTAGCAAATTATAATATAGATTGTAATATTAATTGTAATCGTAGCATTGTTATAGATGATACTATTGTAATAAAACGTAATCCGCGAGACAGAAAAATTACAAAAGTATTCGAATGAAATCCATCATCTTAAAATTGCCAATTTGGAGGGAATTAAAATTTCCAATTTGGAGAGGATTAAAATTTCCAATTTGGCACGAATTAAAATTTCGAATTTGGAGAGGATTAAAATTTCCAATTTGGAGGGAATCAAAATTTCCAATTTGGAAGGAATTAAAATTTCCAATTTGGAGAGGATTAAAATTTCCAATTTGGAGGGAATAAAAATTTCCAATTTGGAAGGAATTAAAATTTCCAATTTGGAGAGGATTAAAATTTCCAATTTGGAGGGGATTAAAATTTCCAATTTGGAGGGGATTAATATTTCCAGTTTGAGAGGCATTAAACACAGTCAATTGGAGAGGTATTAAACACAATCAATTGGAGAGGCATTAAACACAATCTAGAAAGGCTGTCGTGTTCCCTTCTGCGCAGGCATCAGGTACCAAGACCCTTAGGTGCAAACAGGGCATTGTATAATGAAAGGTGGATGAATTCGCGCAATGGAACAACGTGTCAATTCGATAAGATCTTTACTGAGAAGATCTTTGCCAGAAGGAGTTGGTGAATAAGAGTAAAAGATGGAAAGGAAGGAACGAAGATGAAACGGAGGGCGGTGAAGGATAGGGAAAGAGGAAGGTGGCAGTCAGTCAGTCAGTCAGTCAGTGCACAGTTGCTCGAAGCGAGGTTCCAGCAAAGTCGTAAGAGGGCTGAGACCCGAGGTTGGAACAGATTTATGCGACACACATGCGGCAAGGCGTATAACTCACTCGCTCGCCCATAATATCCTCCCTTCACCTCACTGTCCCCCCAGTGAACCCATCAAACCACCCCCCTTCACCCTTCGATCCATCCCATCGAACCAGGATAAGAGAAAGACGCACCAATACTGCCAACCGACGATCCGGCCTCTACGATATTTATTACGTATCGGGATTATGTTATCCAGAGGTTCTCATCTTCATATCATGCATGCTCCACGCCCACGCTCAAGATACATAAGAAAACACTCGCCTCAAGTTCATTAACTACTCCACTCACTATCTCGAAGAATAACTCCCGATCATAATTGATTTCGAATCCTATTCACTGCCAAAGCTTTCCCTTTTTCAAAAATAATTTAAATTATTTAGTATAATGTAATTTTGTAAAATTAACAAAAAGGCAAAAAAGCAACACAAATTGTACTGAAGACTCTTCGGAGCGATGACAAGATGGTCTGTTCAAGACCAGACACTGCTCTTTGCTTGCCTTCATCAAAAAGACTAAAAACTATGCAGGGGCCACTTGTTTTCAACCTCGTTTTTTTAATTTGTTTGCATTATCAAAATAAACAAACATTTTTTGTAAAGCGAATTTTTTGAAATTTGTAAAAGGAGGCACGAAAGAAACAAAATGTACGGACAAATTTTCGGAGCGATGACAGCATCGCCTGTTCAAGACCAAACCCAGCTGGATGCTTCTTTTCACAGGGAAGATCGAAAACTATGCAGGAGCCACTTGTTTGCAACCTCATTTTCTTTATTTGAATAGAATGCTATTTTATTTTTAATTTTAATTAATTTTGTTTTATTTTTTAATTCAATTTTTTTTATTATTATTTCATTTCATTTCTCTAATCTCATTTTAATTTCTTTGCAACATAAAAACGTTTTTTATAAAAACAATTCTTTTTAAATTTCCTTACTATAATTATTGTTAACAATTTGTTAACGAATATTGTTAACGAATATTGTTAACAATCTGTTAACGAATATTGTTAACAATCTGTTAACGAATATTGTTGTAGACAAATTATTATTAACAATAAACGTTACTTATAATATCGATATTTTGAAACTTTGCAAAAGAGGTACAAAACTCTGGACCCGAATACGTACGGAGCGATAACAACATCGCATGTTCTGGACCAAACCCAGCTGATCGCTTTGGTTCTAAGTCAAGACCAAAAAATATGCAGGGGCCACTTTTGTTTCCAGCCTTCTTTCCTTAGTTTAATTTTCTACTTTCTTTGTAACATAAAAATCAACAATAAACGATATTAATAACATTAATAATAAACGATATTTATAACATTCGTTTTTCAAAATTTGCAACAAGCTCATAGCACGCAAAACGAGGTGAAAATTTTTCGAAGCTGACATGGCCTATTCGTGACCATGGTCCTCACTTCCTCAAAGACCCAAGACTATGCAGGGGACACTTTTTCAGCCTCGTTTTCTTAATCTAATTCTCCTTTGTATAAGAATCAACAGTAAACGTTTTGCGTCACAATCTAAATGAAAAGCCAATTTAGAAAACTTGTAGTACTTCTTTTTCGTGTGTAAACAGAAACTTTCCTGCTAGGTCTGTAAAATTCAATAATAAATCGATTTAGGTTAATTTAATAGAATTAGGACCGAACAATGAGCTATGAATTATACGAATTCTTGGCTGTCGAAGAAGACTCGATAAAATATAATGGTGTTTGCTACCCTACAACCTTGGTTCGGCGATTTATTGCCTATTTTTTCTTTTTTTTTTTTATAATCAGCAGAGAACGTTCGGATGGTGTGAGCGCTTCGAGATAAGGAATAGGGTGGACGAAGCTCTCCACTCTATTTCAGATATGGCTTAAAATACACAATTTTCGGTCGATTTCTGCGATCCATGAACTGCTTCCTTGAAACAAAAACGATGCCTTACGGCAGTATGTCATTTGTAATCTCCCTTTTTTCATCGGGCTGCTACAAAGTATTTAGAACTTATAAAAATTTATGCGTTTCTAGATTCTTTAAACATTTTTTTATCAAATAACAAAATTCTATCAAGATCGAACCGGATTTGGAATTATCAAGAAAATTATTTTCTCAATTAATGGACTATCATTATTGTAGCATTTTATTATCAGGCTTTTATTTTGCGACTTTTAGTTTAGCTTTTTATTTCAGCCTTTTATTTTAGTCTTTTATTTTAGCCTTTTATTTTAGCCTTTTATTTTAGCCTTTTATATTAGCCTTTTATTTTAGCCTTTTATTTTAGACTTTTATTTTAGACTTTTATTTTAGCCTTTAATTTTAGCCCTATTTTTGTACTTTAATTCTAGCTTTTTATTTCTGGTAGTTTATGTTTGGCCTTTTATCATAGTCATCTATTTTCAGCCTCTTATGAAAACGTATTAATTATTATACGCTATTAATAATTAACAGCTGTTTATTAAAAGCGATTTATCAACAAAAGACTGTACTGGAAATAAATCATAGCCCAAGTGGTCAAATAAATAATAATAATAAAGTATTATGGCATTGTATATAACTTTATAATAAATGTATTGACGATGAAAGCAATGGGGAATATTCGGGGAGATAAGAAATTATTAGCAGTAAGTATAAAATAAATTTAGAAACTGATACGGAGCTTATAAAAAGCAGAACAGAAAGCTTTGTGTGTGGGAAATAATTGCTATACTGGAATAATAATAAGTTTTCGCAGAACCTGCTGTAACGAACGGTTTGTGGCGACACCAGCAATTATACTACCTCGACATATGATGCAATTAATTTGCTCCTAATGCACGAATATAATTACTCGCTCGTTGGACACACCCTTTCAACGTTCTTCGCTATTCAACCCTGATGCGCTAAACAGAGTTAAATTAAATGAACTAAATAATTTTTTTAAATCCTATAATCAACAATTGCAATAAAAAAGTGACAGTTATTATTGAAACCCATTAGAAAAAAGTAAGTGCTATTTTAACACTAAAATTGTGGTGAAATAATACGAAACAAATATAAACCCAGGTAGAGGGCGCCACCGTCCATCTAGTTTAGCATTGGTTCAAAATGACACAAAACGGATTTGAACCAATTTGTTTTCTGTGCAATTTAAAGATTGCAAATAGAATTTACATGTAATGTGGACTTTTGTGTATAGAAAAAATATTTAATATACACTTCTACATAAGGAATATGAACATAATATACATTTAAGTATACACAGAAAAATTGTTTCAAATCCGTTTCGTGTTATTTTGAACCAATGCTAAAGTTATTCTCTTTTCTAGTGATAAAGTATAAATATAATATACACTTATTTTTTGAATATATGTACATATGTAATATGTGTATATTCATAGAATATACACACATTTATGGACTAAATACAAATGTACAGAATATTTAACCCATATTAAACACATAGAGTATAATGCAGGGTATATAATGATTGGAAGAAATACTTGGACTCTGAAAATGCAGATTCCGCCGATAAGCTCTATTTAAATAATGTACTTAAGTGAGTATTTTATTGGAATACTTATACAGCGACGCCTGATTTGAATATATACGCATTTTAAATGAGGGTTGTGAAAAAGTGCCGATTCTTGTGAAAAGGAACACGAGACATGCTCCCCGAGTGCTTTAACGAAGTCATCTTTATTGCAGTTTTGCACTCTCATTCATAGTATACGTATATATACATATATAGTTTAGCGTGGGGATGTTTGAAAGAAAAAAGTTGTATTCGGGACATTGCAAGTTTTCATACATCGTCTCGAAACTTTTGTAACTCGACGCGTTCAACGTGAGTATCCGGAATTACAGAAAGCCATACAACAGCAGGGACCATTGTGGACTTACGCGCGCGTATTCAGGGACGAAATGGCGTCGACATAAATTGTGGTTTCACTTTCGTTGTGCGTTTATTCCACCGATGGGAATAAAAGTGTCCGCGGAACCAACGTAGGAATAATAACGAATGAAAGAACGACTCGCTGGCAGTAACGTGCGTAAATCCACCAGAATGGAACTGAGCAGCAACACATTCTATACGTATACGTGTATATGTAAATATGTGTATACGCGCTGCATTTATACACTGTTAGACTTTTTTTTCTGAGCCTCTAAGGAAATTTATAGTTTCACACGATCAGCGACTGCGAATCAATTAATTAAATACAATCAATTATCTATTATGTAAAATTTTTCATTAAAAGAAAATTTTGTTGTGCAGTATTAATAGAAAGAACAAATTAGTATTGAATCTACGCAATTTGTGAACGATTTCTAAACTGTAGTAACAATTTTTTAATTGTAGTAAAGATTTCCAGATGGCAAGAATAATTTCCAGATCTATAGGAATTTTTTTTATACTCTAAAAATTATTATCAGACAGTATGAAGGGTTGTCAAAATAAAGATTGACTCAGAGATGGTAGAAATAATTTGTAGACTGTATAGGAATTATGACCAGACTGAATGAATTATTATTAAACTACAAACATGATTTGCAGACTATTCGAATGATTATTATAATCTAAGAATGAATTTTGCATTGTAGGAATGAGTCCCAGACTGTAGAAATGATTCCAATGTAATTAGGAATCATTGTTAGACTGTTGAGGTATCATTACAAGATTGTATGAACGATTATCAGACTATAGGAATGGTTACCAGATTGTAGGAATGATTCCCAGACTTTTGGAATAATTATTACTTTTTAAAAACGAATTTTGGACTGTTGAAATAATTCCCGGACGGTAGAAATGATTCTTAAATTATTTAGGATTGATTATCAGATTATAGGAATGATTAGCGGACTGTGGAAATGATTCTTAAACGTTTTAGTAATTGTTAATAGATTCTATAAATCTAAAGAAATCTAAAATGGTTATCGAACTATTGAAATGATTCACATACTGCAGAATGATTCCCATATAATTTAGGAATGATTACCAAATTGTATGAACGATTATCAGACTATGTGAATGATTCCTAGGCAGCAGAAATGGTTCTTATACTGTTTAGGAATGAATGCCAGATTATATGATTGGTTATCGGACTATTAGAATGATTTCCAGATTGTAAGAATTATTATTGTACTTTGAAAATGAATTTTAAACTGCTGGAATGATTCCCAAACAGTAGAAATGATTCCTACACTAATCAGAAATCATTACCATATTATATGAATAATTATCGGACTATTGGAATGATTCCCAAACTGTAGAAATGATTTCATTATAACTAGGAATAATTCTTAGACTGTTTAGGTGTGATTACCAAATTTGATGAACGATTATCAGACTATGTGAATGATTACCAGACTATTGTAACGATTACTATACTGTAGAAGCGACTTTCAGCTTGTAAAAATGACTTTCGGACTATATGAATCATTGCCAAATTGTTTCATGATTTCCAAACTATTTAAAAATGATTCTTGCACTATAGAAATAAAAATCAGGCTACTTAAATGCTAACTCTAACGTTAAAATAATTATCAGGTTGTAGGAATGGTTTCCAAACAATATTGGAGATTCTCAAATTGTTCAGTAATGATTCCCAGACTATTTAGAACTGATTTCCAAACTGTATAGTACTGATTCCCAGACTATTTAGTACCGATTTCCAGAGAGTTGAGAAATGCTTACTAGAGTACTTGTATTAATATGCTTGTATTAATAAATTCATACTTACAAATAAATAAGTATTCACAAATAATTTCTACAATCTTCAGGAATAATTCCTAGACTATTTTACAACGATTGCGATACTGTTTAGAAATAATTCCAAAAATTTTTTATAATTCCCAGGTTGGTTAGAAGTGAATAAATGACTGTTTAGCAATAAAAGCAACATAAATAGAATAAACCTAAGTTAGTAAAAGAACAAAATTGATTAAGTATTTAAGTGATTTTCTTTAATTAAAAGGGAGCAGGGGACTGATTGTGGTACTTGTAAGGGAATAAACGTATACATGGCAGGCATTTATCTACTATAGAGTTAAGGACCAAACAAGAAGCTGGGTATGAAGTGGCGAGACTAGTTAGCTGGAATGGCACAAGCTTTGTTTGTGCAGCTCACCCCCATGAGCTCTGGAGTAGAACCAGGGACATCAGCAACGTGACCATCGGCGTCGTGATGAACACCGTCGCTAGAACAAGCTCGTGTACGTGTGCCTGTGCATACGCATATGCCTTCTATATACGAAAAGAGCCGAGCGTCCTCGTACCCTCACCCTGTACCCGTAGCAGTAGCCGTGGCATTATATCGTGAGCACAGAAG
Organism: Ganaspis sp. Gsp50; assembly: GCA_011057455.1. NCBI lineage: Eukaryota > Metazoa > Arthropoda > Insecta > Hymenoptera > Figitidae > Ganaspis > Ganaspis sp. Gsp50. The sequence goes on from WNHD01000058.1 coordinate 54,961, forward strand.
TAATTTATAGTTGCAATAATTTATTGGGTACCATGGGGTTTATACTTGCCTGACGCGTAGCCATCCGTCACCGTCAGTGACGTCACCTCCCTCCACATAATGACTACCTACGTCTCCCTCCCCTATCGTTCCACCCGTGACCCAAGCTCCCTACTACGCGGTTCTGCTACAAACATACCCCTCCTTTAGCAAAGACCACCAATTCCCTCGCTCAGTTACATTTCACATTCTTCGTGCCATGATTTAACCACACACTTCAAGAAACCTATCGCTATCGCTTTTATATCGATGAGATTCGATTCGCTTGTCAAAAAACTAAACTACTCGCGAAAACCTACTCTCAATGTCAAAAACATTCGATTGATTCTTTTGTGAAAATATAAGACTTGGATGACTGGAAGTTATTCGAGTTTAATAGAAAACATGTTCTAGCTTCTGTTAGGAGTATATTATATTATGACGCATCGTGTAGGGAATAAGGTGTAATTATTTCCTTGTCACTAGTTCCGAATCTAGTTAGTCTGTTCTCGATCGACAGTTTTAATTATTACTGAAATAAACTATTCGAACTTTAAGTAGCCTATTACCCCTTTTCACGCTTCTGGATATTAGGGTCCTAAATTCAAATGATGCGAAATTCAATCAAAAATGATTCAAATTATTATATTATATATTATAATTTCTGTTATAATTTCTGTTATAATGTTAAAAATTCGGATGGTAATGATTAAAAATGCTTGTTGAAATAAAACAATAAAGAGCATATACGAAAGTTAAAACGAAATTGTAAATATTCCTTTTTTAACAGGATTTTATACTCCCTGAATTAGAATTGAAAAAATAGGTAATTAATGTTAATTTTGCCCTGTCTCACAGTTATCATAACGGCATTAACATTGACAGTTCGTTACCATCAATTACAGTCGTCACACCCAGATATTGATTTACAACCTCACTCAGTGTTTTATTACACTCCACAGTCCACAGCGATTCCTGCTTTTTTCTCAAATATATCAATTCCATTCTTAAATCATCTAGGTCTGCAAGTAAATTACAAATCTAATTAATCAAATTCAGATCACCACTTTTCATTCCACGAGCAACATCAAAACAAGTTATTGAAACCTGAAAATCAGGAGAACGATTTACATCCACAAAGAAACTAAATCCAAAGAGATTTAAGTCTTGAAACTGTTTCGGATACGGTTTCATATTTACAATTCAAAAAGTCTCTACTCATAAGTTTTTGTTTCTTTAGATCGTTACTATCGTTGATAAAAAGATTTTTCTTCATCAAATAATCGAAAAACGATAGGCAAAGAATGTTTGACAATTAAAATTTCGGAATCGAATCAGTCATAAAAGTTTTGACAATTAAAATTTCGAAATCGAATCAGTCATAAAAGTTTTGACGACAATTAAAATTTCGAAATCGAATCAGTGATAAAAGTTTTGACGACAATTAAAATTTCGAAATCGAATCAGTCATAAAAGTTTTGCCAACAATTAAAATTTCGGAACCGAAATGTTGTCGTCAAAACTCTTTGGATTGATTTCAGTCCTTAGTGGTTGTAAATTCGAATTGATCTGAAGTTTCAGGTTAAGGTTTCCGCAAACATTTAATTCATTTTCTCCCGCATCCCATATTCTGCTTTCCACATACCATTTTCTACATCTGAATTTCTACAGACCATCTTTTATTCTATATACTTTGTGCATCCGAATTCTTTTAGATCATCTTAATTTCCACTTTCCACACAGAAAAAATAAATTCTAAATGTAATCACACCTAGAAAGCTAAAAAGACTAAAAACTAGTTCAGATTTTGGTTAAAAGATGAATCAAATCAAGTTTTGGTCTTAAAATTAAACATTTGAGGATAAACTTTAGTCCAAGTGGACTAAAAACAAGACATATGAGGATAAATTTTAGTCCAAGTGGACTAAAAACAAGACTTATTTTTTTCTGTGCACATCCTAATTCTTCCAGAGTGTTTTCCCTGTCCCACTTTCCATCAAATACAAAGCAATCTACTTGATAAATAGTATAAGTAGCATGCGGAATACGGGAAGTTTAAAAATAAAGACGAATAGAAATTTGGATGTGAAAAGTGGAATATAGAAATGGGATAGTGAAATATAGAAATGGGATAGTGAAATATAGAAATAGGATAGTGAAATATAGAATAGGGATATTGGAATGCAGAAAAGGAATAATGTAGACAATGAATAACATGATGTGGGAATTAGATGTCGTAAACGGAATCTGAAAAGTGTAATGAACAATCTAATCAATCTGCCTCAAAAACTGAACATCTTCTGTTCATCATTAATTGGTTCCACAATCGTCAATCCTGGTTTATTGACCAGCTCCGATAGTAATCCCAGCAAAAATGTAAATGAAGTAATTTAGTCGGAAATCCGAAACGAAGACGACAATTTAATGAATCTCATGAAACTTAATAACTAACTTAGTTCACAAACAGGTCTGGAATATTGTGCGCATTGATCAGCTCGTGCGGAAACTTGAGCCACAGGATTAATGTCCACTGAACGTCCAGTTAATCTATTTACCTTGGCAGGTTCGTATATGAACCAAGACTGATGGTACATTATGGTAGATGGAAGGACGATCCTTTTGCGCGTTAGGTGGTCGTCACACCTACACGTCTCGGCTTTCCACCGTTTTCATCTCGGAGCGAGGCGAGGGTGTCAGAGAACGGCTACAACTATAGCTGGTGGAGAAGAGCGACGCTGGATATTATTTGCCGAGGACAGTGACAAACGCCCGTCAACGTCACTGCCACTCGTACGCTTCCACCCCTCACTTGCCTCTCTTCGTGTCTCTCACCCTCCACGAGTTGACGAAACCCCCTCCTCCCTCGTGTTACCTCGTCATCATCTCAGAAAGCGAACAAACCAGAGACGTGACGGGCATATCTAGATCTGGACCTGAGTCGTCAACACTCCTCGCTAGCATCTACAGATCCACCCTGGATACCCAGCTTTCAAGTTTGCGAAACTCAGGGGCTTCAATAGTTGTCGCTTTCAACTTGAATGGCATCACGAGAGTTTCTGTCAATGTCCTCATGTGTCAATCCTTACAAGCACAAACAGTTTCGAGCTACAATTTTACACCAAGAAGGTATCATGTATGTCAAACAAGTGTTTCGCTAGTATCTGGGGGGTTTTCGAATTAGTCAAATTTTGTGGGTGGGGATTTTGCAGGACTACATTTACTACATACTACTACACCTACATTTTTGAAAACGTAGATGTAATATGTAGTACATTTTTGAAAACGCAGATGTAATATGTAGTGCATTTTTGAAAACATAGGTAGTATGTATAGTAAATGTATAGGGATATAAATGTCTCGAAATGAAAATCCAAAGAAACACGAGAATTTACAGAAATATCCAGAAATCCAAATGAATGTGACTCTAAAGAAACATATGGGAATCTAAAGAAGTATATGGGAATAAAAGCACATGGGAATCCAAGAGAAGGTACACAAATCCAAAGGAAAATAGAGAAATTTTTGTTCGAAGAGAAAAAAAAAGAAACTTGGAAAGCGAGACGAAGACATGCAGGAATTACAAAGATCTAAGGCAGGACAGGTATGAGAATGTGAAAGAATGTGCGGGAATCTTGACGATTTTGCGGAAATTCAGAAGAATGTCCGGAAATGTAAAGGAAACTACGAGAATTTTCTTTCAAGTTACTATATGTAACGATTTCCAATTGATCTTTTGGAGAATTTAATAATCGATATTAACGTTTAGAGTTTGGTGAAATTGGGCCCAGGTGATTAATCTTCATTTATATTTTAGAGGAACTGTTATTCAACAGATACCTTAATGTGCTTCAATTTGTTTTAAACCGTATAAAATAGCTCTTGACTAAGTTGAGTAAATAGTGTTCTATAATCCGACCAACAGATAATTAATATAACATTTGCTGGAGCACTTGTGCGTTTGTTGAAGTTCTGCGTTTCTCATTTAACAGCCTTCCCATCCCCCAGTCACAAGTACTTCCCTCACTTAACGACCCCGACTACCTTTCAACCGGTGGTTCCAAACTTCCTTTAGTAAATAGTTTCCAACAATGTAATTGTGGTTTTTTACATTTTCGGCATGTACATTCATTCGAAATTAATAATAATCAATTCATCGATTAAATTGAAATCAATTCAAAAAATTTAATTAATCTAATTTAATTGATTTAAATGTATTTAAATGTACATTTAAATTACATTTATTTATTATTCAATCAATTTATGATTCAACCATTATATCAATTTGCGTACATTTTTACAGAAATATTGATAACAAGATAAACGCTCTGGCAAAAACGTTAGAAAATTTGTTCGCATTTCACTGGCAAAAAGTCATTAAAACATAAAGAGGCTATCAATGTCCTCATTTTATAAAAGATCTTGTAATGTTACGCTAGTCGACTTTATAGCGCGTATTGTAGGAAGAAATAAAAAGTTCATTCGTAGACTTTATTGGCCCTTCATGAGCGATAAAAGGAACGTACTTTGGGTAGTAACGAGCAAAATTTGCTTTGCAGTTGGTGAAAAACGTTAATTAGAGAGTAATTTTCGACAACCCCGGGCGAGACAGGGTCCGACCGAGAGAGGGATGCGGGAAGAAAAGAAACAGAAGAGAAGAAAGAGAACGAAGGGGGATTCATAGCGAAGAAGGGGGGTTCGTCGACAGCCGTCAATCGATTGTCAACCGGGTCAACCAACCAACCTAACCTTAAGCGTCGAACCCCTCTACGTGTTTCGATTCGTCTCAGACTCAGTACCATACGCAATTCCTCTCCTCTTTTTTTTAAACCCGTATCTGTAGTTCTGCACAGTATCGTATTCAAACAGTACATTATTCAAATTTCCTATTTCTGTACTTCTTCCTACCCTATTTTTATTCTGCATCTTGTTCCTAGACTATTCCTATTTTGTCTCTGATTCTATCTCCTACTCTAATCCTATTCCATGTTTTCTTATTATTTCATATCCTATTACTATTTCAGATCCCGCTCCTATACAATTTTCTATTCCTGTTCCATAATCTATTCCATAACCTATTTCTGTTCCATAACCTATTCCTGTTCCCTAACCTATTCCTATTCCATAACCTATTCCTGTTCCATAACCTATTCCTGTTCCATAACCTATTCCTGTTCCATAACCTATTCCATAACCTGTTTTTGTTCCAGAACCTTTTCCAATTTCACAACCTATTTCGTATCCTATTCCTATACAATTTTCGTTCCTATACCATGTCTATTACTATTTTTGAAGTTCTGAAACAATAATTGCTTTGTAATTTTCGACATTATTTTCTAAAATTCGGGTCTGAAATTCAATTGGAGGCCTGTCCGTAATGACCTCGAGGCTCCTTCGTAGAATTTCGTCTCGGATCATAAAATCGAGGCTGTCATTAGGGTTGCTTGATCGCTTGGAGAGTTAAGTGACTTCGTACCGCGGAAACAACCTCTGCGGATAATTTCTACTCGGTGAAAAAAGCCTCGCATTATAAAGCTCGCTAGTCAAATCTAAACCTCCATAAAAAGAAGCTAGTGTATGATGATCATCTTGATGTAAAAGACTCTTTTTCGTTTTGTGTTTAATACCTCACACTTGTCTTTTTATTGATAATCAAGTCAACCATGTATCTCATGTTAAATTACTTATTACACTTACATTATTATATACTTACATTAAATTACTTTGATTCTATTATTATATCCTCCTTATTTGATTTCTATTCCTGCGTCATTAAGAACTACGGACTTTAAATCTTGCCTACAAGGGCAAATTTCCAGATCCAACTTCTAGACACTTCTAAACACAACGTACAAGGGTTGCATAAAATTAATAAAGTAATTATTATCGCACATTACTAACGAATTAGATATTACAAACAAAACATAAATACAAACATGCGTTTTTCGGTTTAATAGAAAATCTAATATAAATCTTCGAGTGAATATTACAAAACAGGAAATTATTCACCAAGAAATACAAAGGAACAAGAGAGGCTTCGTAAAGAGCTAAAGGACAAAAATCATTTTCCTTGAAGGGATAAAACAGCTCAAGTGAGAGTCACGGCAAAAATAAACTAACACCGCAAACGTCCCGACAAGAGTTTAATCGACCGACAACTACGCTCAGTCTGTTCCATGGACCCGGTCGACGACTTTCGGAAGAGAAGCACGAGGGTATTTAAAAAAGCCCCTACGAATGACTTTTCGTAAACTAAATTCCATCATGGAGATCAATTATCTAATCATTTATCTGCATCAATGTCACATATTCCAAGAGACAGCTCAACAAATTTGTCACCCAAAAGACCAAAGATTTCGAATCTAAACATGTTGCCTAGTTTACAAAAATAAACCTAACCATCCAGAATATTGAAATCCTTTTCCTTCTTACCAAAGAAAGTTTTTATTCTTGTTCCAAGCTTTATTCTTGTTTCAAGCTTTATTCTTGTTCCAAGCTTTATTCTTGTTCCAAGCTTTATTCTTGTTCCAAGCATTGTTCTTGTTCCAAGCTTTTATTCTTGTTCCAAGCTTTATTCTTGTTCCAAGCTTTATTCTTGTTCCAAGCTTTATTCTTGTTCCAAGATTTTATTCCAGTTCCAAGCTTTAATTCCTGGCCAAGCCTTTATTCTCGTTCTTGATGTCAGATGATAGTTGTGTAGGAAGATGAAGAGAAATTCAATCAGTGTTGACTTTGATGAAATCTCGAGTGAAACGCATTGATTAAGCCCAGTGTGTTGTAAAGTGTTTCAGAAGCGGAGTCTGGAGATAAAACGGAAATGGAAGTGAAGAGGGAACGACTAAAAGAGAAACCCTTCCACGAGGTGGTCTGTGGAGGCAGCAGGAGGGGGTGTAATTAGTCCGGGATGGGACGCTGGGTGACGAGCAGTCTCCTAAAGTGACGGGTCGACGTTTCACCCCCACCCACTCAACACACACATACACGACCCATGCACCCTTTTAGCGCCGTTACCCCGACAGGCGACCCTGCAGGACTTGCTGGATACGTTCCGAAAGGAGGAAGGAGGTGAGCACCCCTCAACCACCTCTCTTCACCCCCAATATCAAGACTGCCCTCCGACAGATCAATGCCGTGAGCAGCGACGACGACGCCTGGGCGTCCACCAATGTCTCTCCAACCAACGATGGACATATTGCTTCAGAAATATCCGACACATTCCAATTTTAAACTTTTTGACATTTTCTAATTGTCTCTGTTCTGTATTTTTCGTGTGTGCTTTGCTTTCATTATGACCTTTCTTTGTTGTAAAAACGTACTCGAAGTAATAATAATAATAATAATAATAATAATAATAATAATAATGATAACAAAAAATAATAACAATAATAATAGTAACAAAAATAATAATAATAATAATAGTAACAAAAAATAATAATAATAATAATAATAATAATATATGGATGAATTGATCGATAATAATAAAAACCCGCTTTTCTTTAAGTTTGGTAACATTCGTTAAAAGATGTCAATTACTTTTGGTTTGTTTGATATAGATGCCCTCTTTCAAACATTAAGGATGAATAACCTAAGGTGCTAACTCTTAAACTTGATGCGACAGCATTTGCGAGCCACGAAAAGTAATACATTCGAAAATGTGTCGAGATCAACAGCCAAGAACTTATATAAAAGAGTATTATGAATTTTCTTTAAAACAGTTGCTCTTAAAAGCCAAATTTATTGAAATTAGAAAAAACGAAAAAATCTGAATCGAAAAGTTCGTTTTCATTTTTTTAAAATTGTTAGTCGTTTCAGAGTTATTGCGATTTAAAGTTTGTTATTAACGAGCGGACCTAGAGAGCACGCTCGCAACTTCAGGTAACGCGCATGCGCTGCAATGCCACTGCGGATATCGCGCATGCGCTGTAATGCCACTGCGGCTAACACGCACGCGCTGCACTGCGGCCAGCATGAATCGTCAACTTTAAATTGCAATAACTCTAGAATGGCTAAAAACTTTTAAAAAGCACAAAAAGACTTTTCGATTCTATTCGCTCTACTTTATTTACAGCATCTGTTCAAATCTCGATAAATAAATGTTTTCACGCACATATTTTATTTCTTTTTCATCTAATTTAAGAATTTCCGCTCTGGTTCGAAAAAATCCGGACATAATTCTTAAACAAAATTTTTATTTCAAACATGAGCCAAGTAGTGAAACTAATAGTTTTCTTAAATCACTTTACGAACAGTTCTGGACACCACAACGCAAGGAATGTGCCTTGAGGGTGACAGCCGTTCGCTCGGACTTGAACGTTTTGGCACTCTTAGGATAAATTCTCCATTTCAACAACTCTAGTTTCCATTCATTTTCATCTATTTATAACTAATCAAAATTCTATTCCATATCCAAACTAATCAAAATTTTATTCTCCGAATATTGCAACTAATCCAGTAAACAGCTTTTTCACATCAGTTGTTAAAGGGACATTTGTAAAAAAGACATTCTTTCAGCAGAATGCAAATATTTGACCAAAAGTGTTTCAGTCTTGTGAATTTGTGTACTCGTATAAGAAGCCACGCGGAAACCAATAAACTACCGTTCAAGGTATAAAGCAGGAAAGAAGGAAGGACTCGAGAGTGACTGGTTGTCGGATCCGTGAAAGTCTTTACGGAAATGGAGAGGGGTGGGGTTCAAGACAAAATCCTCCACCTCTCCCTGCCCGTCCGTTGAATATGCAATGAGGACCAGGGGTGGGTAGTTTTGTTAGTTACAATCGTCTGTCCGTTCCTTCGATCGCTGTCACCCTTCTGCATTTCGAAAGAAACGAACTAAATATTGGACCCTGTCAATCTTGTGAACTCTTCCCGAAACGAATTCTCTGTAGGGTTTTCGAGACACCTATATTCCTTACAATAGACGGATTCTTTTTTACTAAAAAGGTTAGCAGCAGGGATTGCAATGATGTTCTAAAAAGTATCTCACGATCATTGACAATAGAAAAATATTCTAATTCTATTCTATTTAATGGCGAATTGAAAATTTTTGGCAGAACAATTATGAAGAAAATACTTAATTCCTGAAGGATGTGAGACAAGACAGTGCAGTGACCTTATCGATGATAGATTGTAAGCGAAAAATGGAAACAAGATGTCGGTCCATAAATCCAAAGTCTTAAGACCTCAAAGCGCATTTTCGCCCGCAGGAACTATCATGTATCAACTAACTGAGTATTACATTTCTCCCGGCATGTGCTAGAAAGTCGATGTCAAAAAAGTGATTAATTCTTGTGCACCTTGTATCGCTGCTCAGGAATGACGACACCATTTACATATCGTCTCCCTGGGCACCGTGTATTAAAATCGGGAGCCAGATAAACAGGTTTTTCGTGGTGCAAGCAGTCTCAAGATGCTCGCACGTAAATATGAACCGACTGGTAGGTATATTAACGAATCTCCTGTTTCACAAGCCTAAGACAGTTCTTGGCCTTCCAGCAAAATACGAGATTCAATAAAGATCAAGAAATCTGCAATCGTTCAGGAAATTACAAATTTGAACTTCTCAGTCTTGAAGAACGTACTTCTTATAAGTAAATGGTAGAATGTAGAATGTTCATTGTAGATTGTTCATTGTAGATTGTTCATTGTAGATTGTACATTGTAGAATGTACATTGTAGAATGTACATTGTACAATTTACATCGAGTCACAAGACGAGAAATATCTTTTGATCCGAACGCAATTTTGAGTCGAGGATGAAAGGAGCCTGCTGAAACTTGCGACGTTTCGAAAGGGTCGAATGGTTGGACATGCTGGTACGGAATCCGTACTGACGAGAGAGGAAGCAGAGTGAGAAAGAGGATCGAATAGAAAGAGCAAGACAGGAGGTTGTTTCATCTGTCACCTGCAGACACCGCCTTCCTTTCCGTCATCGTCCCTCTCACCCAACACCCTCCCACCCACCCCTTTAATAATAACAACAATGGAGCCGGGCTAGTGGCAGTCGCTCGTCGTCCCAGTCGTTGAGGCATGTGAAGGTGGACGAGAGGGATCGGGTGAGTCAGGAAGAACTTGGGGAAGGGGGTTCTAGTTCAACGGGGTGAGCGGAGAGGACAGGGACAGAGGAGAGTTGAGCGGGTCACAAGACGTCCGTGTCACGTCCGCTTCCAGCTTCAACCCACTCCCCCAACTGGTCCACCCTGCTTGTCAACCTCACCAACTAACTCCCCACCAACCCAATCTCTTCCTTCCCAGTACACCGACCAACCACCTCCCCACCTTCAATCCTCCTTTTCCCTCAGAGTGTCCGTCCACGTCGTCTCTTGCAACCCTTATTACATGTCGCGGGTCAACTTCATCAGAGCCATGTCATCGTCCCTTGTACATATATCGTCAACCATTCACATTAACATACATAATTCTCCACCAATACACGACATTCGAATGTCAACCTACGCAGACTAAAATAACTGCTCAACAAATGACAGTCATTATAATTTAAATATAAATATCAATAACTATTAGTAACTTAACTATAAATATCAATAACTTAACTATAACTATTAGTAACTTAACTATAACTATCAATAACTTAACTAAAACTATCTTAACTGTAATTAGTCGTCAACTACTTCCGAGGTTGGATTAGGACTCCAGAAATAAGGATTACGGGTTTTAGTGTTTCGGAGCTGATACAATAATTCGTCCATTTACATTTTGTTTTCATTCTATTACCACATCAATTATAATTATGAACACCTAACCTCACACTGAAGTGCGAATTTGCGCACTAAGATGATGAATTCACAAACTGACTAATTTCAGTGCGCAGACTCGGAACAATCTCAACGCGCAAACTCAGACTAATATCAGTGCGCAAACTCAGATCAATTTCAGTGCACAAACTCAGACCAATTTCAGTGCGCAAACTCAGATCAATTTCAGTGCGCAAACTCAGACCGACTTCAGTGCGCAAACTCAAGACTAATTTCAACGCGCAAACTCGGACTGCAATACGAGGTTAAGTCTACCTTCTCGTAATTTCATCCTAATCGATGCGGGAGTATGTACAAATGTTCCAGCTGCAGATTTTTTGAGATTGAAATGTAATGTTTTTTTAAAAGGATTTTACGCAATCAACAATTAATTTTGTACTAAAATCAATTAAAACGATGAATCAAGTCAAGTCCAAAGATTTCATTAGTCACGAGCAACATCCTTTGTATTATTTCAATGAAACGAGAGAATTTTCTACACGTGCCTGGACAGATTTCCGGCTGACCCCAAGAGCTATTAATCGTTTGTAATTTCATTCGATTTAATTACCACTGCTCAACGCGGCCTACCAGAACAGATATTAACCAACTCGTTGCTGGCGCAATGCTTGAATTTTTAATTGTTAACCCACTCTCTGCGCACTTTTACGCTAGATATAATAATTACCTAACAGAGCTTTTTATCGCAGATGCTAATAATAAAAAACGCGAATTTTACCAAAAAGTTCTACTAAATGACCCACTATTATTTGACGCCCTTTTTATTTTTAATATCCTCTTTCTAACATCGTCGTTTTAACATCCTCTTTTAAATATCCTCTTTTCAACATCCTCTTTTCAACATCCTCTTTTCAACATCCTCTTTTCAACATCCTCTTTTTAAGATCCTCTTTCTAATATCTTTTTTACCATCCTTTTTAAAATCCCGTTTTAAATCTTACTACTTTAATCGAGATTGTCGCAAATAACGAGTTTCAAAAATAATTTACACACAGCATGCACACAAACATCGAACCTAATTAAGCGAAAAAATTAATTACCCCCTCTTGAAATTAGCGAACAAGGCAATAATTTAAGCGTTAATTTCTAAAAATTACAGAATATTTCACTGGCGAGTAATCCAGGCGAATGTCTGGGTTAATAATTGAGCTTGTGCGAATAAATAGGACAGTCGTTTGGTGTTTCAGCATGGGAAGGAGTCCATTAGCAGCGACGCGAGGGCAGTCCCGATGATAATTAACTCGGTCGACCTCGGTTGGATTCACCCAACGAATACGAAATGTCGCGTGCAGCCGATTGCACCCGCGTTATATCTGAACCTACTCACACACGGACACATCAAGTCGTCATTTTCAATGATCAAAAGCGCCATATAAAATGGAAATAATTCGATATAAAACCAGTGCCTGCAGCTCTCGTAATGATGTGGCGTGATTTTGCACGACCTAACATTCAAATACAAATGTATTTTTTTCACCAAAAAAGTAATCCAATCGAGTAGGATGATTGAATTATTAATCGAATGATCCGCGTGTCCGGGGTCACACGAGATTTGTTCCATGCAATAACCTTTCCGCGAATTTAAATATCAACCCAAAATGTTGTGGCGATTAAAAGGGTTTTTGTCACCGTTGATAGAGACATTTTTGTGAGAAAGAGAAACTGGTTTTTCAGTTTCGTATTTTTTGAGATTGAAATGTATTATTTTTTTTAATGATTTTACGCAAAGACAATAAACTGAGTCGAAAAATTAATTCCTCGAATCAAAGTTGGTTTGCGTTGTTGGCAAAATCTGACAGTTTGAGTTGTGTTATTTGTATGGAATGTTGCAAGTTAAATCAGTAAATTAAATGGTAAATGCAAAGTCGTATTTATAATGAACGAAAAAATGCAATGATATTGAGAAGAGTGGAGAGAATGTTTAGTGTGTGGGACTTTAGCGACAGGACCAACAAATTTTGTCTCAGTGGTCGGCCTTGAATGTTGTCTTTGGAAATTTGATCGACACCAGCCAAACTAGTCGAGGTGACTTGACAGGTTGTGCACTCGACGTGCTTATATCGTGGAACACAGACAACGGAGAATTCACGTCTGTGAGATGGCCGCTGCCACTCATCGATGAAGACGAAGGAGGGATGCACGACCGGAATAACTCGAAAAGTGTCAGAACGATAAGCTGACGCTGGCGATGTGATGGATAGAGCGGACAGTCCTCGCTCTCCTCTTTGCTTATCCTCCTTGTCCACCTCCACCCTCTCTTCCACATCAACTCTTCATCCACTCTTCACCGCACTTTCCTCCTCCTTGCAACCCAATCTATAAAGTTTCTTCGCATTTCTTCACAAGTCCATCAAATCCCGATTGAAATATTTATTTCAATTCCACTTGTTTTCTTTATTTCTAAGAGATTTTCCAAGATGCTATTCATAGTGCTTTCAACACTGCTTTTTCAATTTATAGGTACGCCTATAAATCGTGAATGAGAAAGTATTTTAAGTTAAGCCCGCGATAAAGACAAACACATTTCTGAAATGATACATATAAAAACTATCAAATTTACAATTTCCAAAAGCAAATATTATTATTATTGCTATATTAGTAATTTTGTTATCTTGTAAGTTTTGTTATTTTGTAAGTTCCGAGTTCAAATTCAAGATAAGCAACATTCGAAGAACAGAAAGTGGATCAGAGGACTGAGGGGGAAAATTACGAGTTGGATTATGAGCGACACGGGGATCATTGAACTCGTCCCGAAATACACTGGTGTCGTTCCGATTTTCAATCTACTCTGTATCTTGTCGCGGCTGATGAGATCTTGGCCGATGAGATCCAGGTGCATCAGCAGCATCATTGGATCGGGGTCGTCGCGAGAAGGATATTAATTGCAGTGTGGTGAGTGCAGAAGAAAAACCGAGATCGAGGTTACATTCTCCGTCTTGCTCATCTCATCACTTTCCGTCTTCCGCAATGGGAATCATTCAGATCAGAAAAAGCGGGAAGCAACGACCCCAAGAGAGTCCCTTCATGCATAGACACTATGATCATTAATCTTGCTGGCAGAATCAACCAACTTCATCGTTGAAGCAAACTTCATATTGATTTGTGGCAGTAAACTTGTAGAGCAAATTGGACCAAGTAATCTGTTTGTGGCTGCTGAGTTCCAACGCTCTCAATATTCATCAACTGTTGCTTCATATCAAATGTCTTTTCGATTCTCTAATTCCCCAAAGGATCGGTCTCAATAAATCGCCACGACCTTCTGTCTAATTTCCAAAGAAACAAATTGCTCAGGTGGATTAAGACCATTACAAGTTGGTGGATTCCAACATTAGTGTTGGAAGTGTTTCAAGTGTTTCCTCTAATGGTGGAAATACTTGAAAGTCAGCAGAGGACAGTTATGGGCAAAGTCGAGGATAAGATCTTTGACGTGATTAGTAAGTCCCGCGGAGAATTAAAAATGAGAATGTCCTGTGGTATAGAAAAGAAGTGGGAAGAGTGAAGAATAGAAGAGGGAAAAAGCTGAGGGACACCCGCCAGCAGGTGGAGGAGGACTGTATTATTCCTTATCACTCGTCCTCGCATAAATCTTGTGAGACACGCGAATGCCGTAGCTTCGTGATCAAGTGGTTGCTGCTTCTTTCATTCCCACTTCTCCGCTGTCCTTATATGCACCCTAGTGTCTACCACCTCACCTTCTCTTTCACCTTCTTTCTCCCTCTCGCACCCGGTTCCTTTTATCCGCCCGTAAGCACCGACGAATTTTTCTCCCAGCCGTCGCTCGTTATTTACCGATGTGTCCGGTGAAACGACCCACCATCGCTCACCAACTCCAAGGACCTCCGAACCTAACCTCTCACTACCTTCGACCAGGCCTTTCCATACCCGCTCTCATTCTTCCCACCACTCGCAAAAAATTTCCTCAATAAACGTTTACTTGGCATTCATCTTCCACTTCAGTCAATACCCATGTTCCACCGACCATTATCAAACTAATTTTAATTTTAAATCAATGGAAGAGAGATCTAGTTGGATCTGTCTTGTTGGAAATATCTCTTTCTTTGCGTATAGGAGCTAAACTTCTGAAAAAATACTTTGTCATGTTAGAACCGTGAACTATATTTTAACTATGATTTTGGCGAACCTTTGTCGCTGTTTAGCAGGAGGATTTTTTATTCTTTGACCTTCCCTTGATCACGTATTTGGAATTGTTAATCATTATAATCGAAAGATATAATTTTATTTTAAAAAAGCAAAAATATAACAAACATACAATAAACAAAAGTCAAAAATCGCACATTTTGGATACACTCTCATTATTGATGAGAATGTAAAAATAATTAAAAAAGCAGTCAAAAGTTGATGCCTCTGGAAATTTCTGGGTGCATGTTCTTGGATGAGGTGAATTAAGCAACAATGTATTGATGAAGTAGCAAGGAACGTGGTAAGCGAGTAAAAAGCGTAATAACGCGTCAAGTCGCATCACGGAGGTCGACTTTAAACGCTTTATGAGCTTGTATGTAACCTCACGTATGGCATTTCATAAGAACATAACGCATCTGGTCGTGCCTGTCAGTGGAGATCGTGTAAATTAGTCGGTTCTTGGCTTTCCACTGCAGCCTCTACCACTTGCGAACGCCATGCAATGTAGCTCTGCTTTGCCACCCGTCAGTCATCTGTCCTTCCGTTCTTCAGCCAGTGGATGCTTGAATGGCAGAGATCCTACTCTCTTGCTCTTCATCTTCACAAGCCCTCATCAAATTTTTCTAAATTAAATGTTTCCTTGTGTTATTTGCTTTTTTGAAACCCCAGCATCCAAACGAGCCACACATTCTTTGTGGAATTCCTGCAGGATTGATTATCAACACGAAGTTCTTCATAAACGTATCCAACATTTCAGTTAAATTTGGTAAAGGGGGATTCAAAAATTAAATCTGCACTTCCGAGTGACGCTAAAAACGTAATTTTCCATCACATGCCCTTAATTATTATTATTATTATTAAATAAATAATCAGTTCCATCTATACTAAATAAATAAATTATTCGTTTTCATTCACAATGATTCCAAAAAGTCCCTCGCTGCTAAATTTCACAGACGGAACATCTTACCTATCGTTTCAACGGTCCAAGTGAATAAAATATTTCCTTTTTTCTACCAGAATATCTAAATACCTGCGATTCAAAATTGATCAAGTATTTCAGCTACATTTGGTAACGGAAATAAAAAGTTGCCCACAATTTTAATTTTTGAAAAAGGCGGACCAATTATTTGAACACATCAATTACATCCCAAGATGAACGAGTTCCCGAAGATAATTGATAAAACAAATAAAACATTTACTAAAAGAGAGACGTGAAATCGCCGCTAATGATTACATTAACGGGATTTGAAAAGCGTGAAAGGCCGAGTGGGTAGAGGTTAGGATTTTGTATTTATGCGGCTAATCCGCGCTTCTGTATTCCGTGAACACGAAGTTGGAATTTATCACTGACATTTAGGGGCAGCGCGAAAGAGAGAATCGACGCTCTTATGCAGGATGCATGTGCCATGAAAAGACAGACAGACGAACGAGCGCAAGCAATCTGCTCTTTGGAGTCAATGCTCGCTGTTGCGCGCACGAATCTCTGGCCTTGCGGCGATTACTCGAGTGGCTTGCAAGAGGAATCTAAGAAGAGAGAAGGGCGCCCGTCAAGTCTTGACAGAAGACGGGACGAGTTGCAGGCGTCGAGGCACGTCCTTCTCGCCAATTCTTTATTACTCGCATCGCGAATCTTGCTTCATTAGAGTCCAATCGCTCCAGCGAATCACCTCTCGCGATACATAATAATTATACAGGATTGTCAAATATAATATGCAACTGACACTTATATTCCAACTTTGCTTTCCCAGACAACATTTTAATTGGCCTCGTTTAAGCCCTCGCAAGCGAAAAAATTAATTAGTTGACCTAAAATGTCACTTTTAATTAGTTGTGAATTTTAATTTTGTTTCGATAATTCGAATCCTTTTGCCATAATTCGAATGCTTTTCGCCATAATTCGAATGCTTTTTGCCATAATTAGAATGATCTTCGTAATAATTCGAATGTTTTTTGCCATAATTAGAATGCTCTTCGCAATAATTCGAATGTTCCCACAGAATCCGCTTAAATGTGACCATTTTTTAAAATACACAAGCCAATCGATTTCAATCCTAACGAAGACTTGTTCTTCCAGGACTTTACAAAAATTCTAGACATAATTCCAGAGATAAATTGGTTTGATACTTTGTATGTTTCTGATTTTCATAATTATCTTTATTTAGGAAGCAAAACCGGTTCACATTCGTTTCATTACGATAATTTATACCTTTTACTTTGAAAGGCGTTTGGTAGAAAAAGTCATCAGTTTCGTTTTATTGTGAACTAACGTATAGAACGATGGAATTAAAAGTCTGTGATGGAATTTCAAAATGGATTAAAAAATGTATTCTAGAATAAATGTATATTCTAGAAGGTAATAATGTGGTGAATGAAAAATCGAATGCGGTAACTAAGAAAATTAATTAATCCTAGAGACCGATGATTTAATGTACCCGCATGATCGAATGAAATCCTGTCCAAGTAGTACCGTACTGCGATGGGCGGAAAATTCGTGAAGGCCGAAAAAGTGGGGGGAACTCGACGAATTGGAGGGAGGCTTTCGGAACTCATTCGTCTCCCAACCGTCCTACCGGTAGGATCGATTTTACGTAACTATTTTGACTAAAATGTTTATATGTAATTGTAAAAGTGTTTTTTACATCAATCAACCCTGACAAAACAATGCGATTCCTCCTCACTTGTAAA
Organism: Ganaspis sp. Gsp50; assembly: GCA_011057455.1. Lineage (NCBI taxonomy): Eukaryota > Metazoa > Arthropoda > Insecta > Hymenoptera > Figitidae > Ganaspis > Ganaspis sp. Gsp50. The sequence goes on from WNHD01000058.1 coordinate 72,572, forward strand.
ATATCGAGGGTCAAGGTCTTTTGATTAATCGTCCCTTATCATTAGCGCACTTGCAAATTATTCGCAATTAGAGGAAATCAAAAGCGTTCGTGTTTGTCAAAGTCCCAGGACTTTTCGTCGTCTCTTTGCAACCCCCCAACGCTACAGTAGTACGACTAATATTTCGTTCTTTTGTTGCGTTTCACGGCAATTCTCCCGTTTCTGCGACTCGCAACGAATTTCGGGCTGATTATTCGGGGACGGTGGGAGGCAACGGGTGACGTCGGTCGGCTGGATTAAAATGCTACAAGAGGAGATGCGACAGAGAGAAACTAAAGAAAGAGAAAGAGGACGTACTTTGGAGTGGGTGAACCAGAACCAGGAGGGATGAAGGGAGAACATAACCCGAGGGTTGAGTTTTGGTAGGGGTTGCTCGTGCCTTCTTGCTTTCCCCCACCCACCTACACCCACCCGTTGCGTTTCGCTCCCGTTTCACGTGTTTTCTACTTTTTTATTTTTCTTTCTCCCTTTTTCGCGGCTTGTCGACTTTTTATCCCTTTTTTGTTAGCGTTAATGTGAACTAAGAATAAGAAATATATACTTCAACTCTTGACTCGATTTTTTTTCACCAAAAAAAACTGTGTCACGTTAAGTGACCAATAACTGTGACCCCTTGGGCGGATTTTGTTGAAAAAATCAACGCAAACGTGTTTTCTTTCTCTTTTCGGATGTTTTAATCTCCCGAGTCCGCTAGCTATGTTTCAAGAAACAAAAACTGCCATATTTTTTACATACCAGCTAACTAGTCGTACAATTTGAAATAAGCCAGAGTGCATAATTTGTCAGAAAGCATAGAAACGCATGTTGACTTCAAAAATAGGTATACAAAAATTGAACTGAAAAATGTAACAAAGAAAGAAAAGTCAAGCGAAAATTTGTGTGCTGAAACAATTTTAATTTCTAAACAATTTACCAGAATATAGATTGTAAAATCCTAAAGTTGTTAGTACAATTTCCTAGAGAAGGAAATAATTGAAAACCCGTTTAGATCTAATAAACAGACTTGATAAATTAATCTTGACTTTAATAATCCAAAGTCAAGAAAGTTTGTTACAATTTTCTTTTCAAATGATTTGAAGACCAAATAAATCAAAGAATTCTGAAATTTACTTATATTGCACAGTTGAAGAATGTTTCGTTGCCTGAAATATGTTTCAGTTAAAATAAAATTATGGAATAAAAATTATGGCTGCGAAAGAGGCTGAAGAATGTGATATAGGGATATCGAGAACATGGTCGATCGACATGGAAGCAAAGTGCACGAAATGTTCACGCAAATCATGAGAATTAGTTTATACACTACAACCCACGAGTACATCTCACAACGACCAGGCTCCATCGTTGGCAATAACAATAAAAATACATGCCTCGCTTTACGACTATCATAAAGCGGAAAAAGCCTCGAAAGTCTCTCGAGAAGGCAGAAAGACAAGCGGTTGACACACGTGCGATGCCTCTCGTTTCACGAAACGCGATACGAATGCGATACAATACCTACACCTGTACACCCCGTTTAAAAAATTGAGAAAAATGAGACTCAGCGTATTTAAATTTACGCGCAATACTCTCTTTAAAAACTGCATCCAAAGTGCAATTTATGTCCAAATTCAAATTACCCTTCACGTTATGTTACACAAGAAATTGAATTTCGATAATTATTTCTTGTTAAAGCACTTTTTATGTAATATTTTAGTCGCAGAGGCGACTGTCTCAAACTGAATTATCAGCAGCGTGTATTTATCTTTCATTTTATTTATATACTTTATTTCTTGTTTTACTACCTTTTTACCTACCAATTTATTTATCAAAGTTTTTTTTATTATTTGTTACCTTCATTTTTATTTATCATTTTTGTTATTATTGTTGCTGTTGTCGTTGTTGCTATTGTTAATACTATTATTATTGTTGTTGTTGCTATTGTTAATATTATTATTATTGTTGTTCTTGCTATTGTTAATATTATTATTGTTGTTGTTGCTATTGTTAATATTATTGTTGTTGTTGTTGTTGTTGTTGCTATTGTTAATATTGTTGTTGTTGTTGTTGTTGTTGTTGTTGTTGTTGTTGTTGTTGCTATTGTTAATATTATTATTATTGCTGTTGTTGCTATTTTTAATATTGTTGTTGTTGTTGTTGTTGCTATTGTTAATATTATTATTATTGCTGTTGTTGCTATTTTTAATATTGTTGTTGTTGTTGCTATTGTTAATATTATTATTGTTGTTGTTGTTTTTGTTGCTATTATTAATATTATTATTATTAACATTATTATTTGGAAATGAAAAGCAGTTGTTTTAAGGAACGTGAGCTTTCGCAAGGACATTAATCCTAAAATTGCAGTGACCTGTGACTATTGCGATGACGAAGGTACAGACCAATGACAGATCTGTCGTTTGGCTTAAACAGGGGTTAAAGGGTTAATGGATCACAACATAACCTAATTGCGTGCAAGCCCAGACTGGCATCTTAATGGAAACGTTCACGTTACTCAGAACAGTTCTAACGATTAACACAATTACAAGCTTATAGACATTTCTAATCGCATCATTCAATTACACAAATTTAAATGTCAATTCAACAACAATGAGCATCATACACACATCAACAAATATTGCAAAATTATACAAATTTAATTCATTTCATTATTACCATAAATATCCATTCAATTATCCCCAATATCGCAAACCAAGACAAAGTTCTGGAAAGAAGAATTTTAAAAGAAATGCAATTGCGAATAAAGTAAATATCAAAGAAATGAAATTTTGAACAAATGAAATTGTAAAGAAATCACGATAAAACGAAATTGTGGAGGTAACAGTGTATAGATAAATTTGTAAACATGAAATTATAAGGAAAACATTTTAAAGATGGAATTGTGAATATAAAATTGTGAAGATAGAATTATAAAGATAGAATTGTAAAAATAGAATTGTAATAAAGATAGAATTGTAATAAAGATAGAATTGTAAAAACAGAATTGTAAAAATAGAATTGTAAAAATAGAATTGTAATAAAGATAGAATTATGAAGATAGATTTGTAAAGATGAAATTCTAAAGAAAAATTATAAGGTTAAAATTTTAAAGATGGAATTATGAAGATAGAATTGTGAATATAGAATTATGAAGATAGAATTGTAAAGAAAGAATTGTGAAGATAGAATTGTAAAGATGCAATTCTAAAGAAAAATTATAAACATGAAATTATAAACATGAAATTATAAACATGTAAAGGTAAAGATAAGATTGTGGATCTTAAATAGTAAATATGAAATCATGAATCTGAAAATGTAAAGATGAAATTGTGAATCTGAAATGGTAAAGATGAAATTGTGAATCTGAAAAGGTAAAGATGAAATTATGAATCTGAAAAGGTAAAAATGAAATTATAAATCCGAAAAGGTAAACATGAAATTGTGAATTTGAAAAGGTAAAGATGAAATTATGAATCTGAAAAGGTAAAAATGAAATTGTAAATCCGAAAAGGTAAAAATGAAATTGTAAATCCGAAAAGGTAAACATGAAATTGTGAATCTGAAAAGGTAAAGATGAAATTATGAATCTGAAAAGGTAAACATGAAATTGTGAATCTAAAATATCAAAGTTGAAATTATGAATCTGAAAACATGAAAAAGATGGAATGAAATTAAGTAACAATGAGATTCAAAATCTGCTACATATTTTTTAAAATGCACTCTAAAGAGGTTTTTAAGACACCTAATTCCAAATCCACCCTTTTTTAATATGGTCCCGCGGCGTTTCGTCTCGACTTCCAAGGTCAACAAAAGCAAGAGTTTGGAAGGCGAGATTGCTGTCGGGAATGATGACGTTTTGCAATAATTTCCTCAGATGACTACATCTGCAGGGCAATAAACTTAAATGACTGCCATAAAGTTAGGTCAGTGATAATTTTATTGCACGGTTTCGTTCGTGAGAAAGACGCCAATTTTTTCGAAACTTTACAACACTTTTCGAGGAATGTACTTATTTCAATTGTATAGTTACAAGCCACTCAATTAAATTTTGCCAGAAAGTATTTATTTACAATCCTCTCAAGAGATGTACCCACACACCTTTCTGTTTCCTACCAAGACTTCAACACCAGCTACATTTTCAGCAACTGTTTCAAAAACCAACAAACCAAATTGTCCGAATTATTATACCGAATTATCTACAATTTAGACCCTTGGGTTTACTAAACAAATTTAAATGATGTAAAATCGTATGAAAATTAAGAAACACAAAATTGCAGATCATTTCGATGATATAAAATTGCAGATCATTTAGATGATATAAAATTGCATGATGCTAAAGAAACAAAACAATTGTAATTGCATGTAGATTTTGATCTCTGTTGATTTTTTCATTGCGCAGAGTGAATTTTCGAGTAGAGAAGAGTTTCAGTGGAATTAATGAATTTTTTAGACAATATTTCAGAAAAACTTAATTATCTGTTGTCAGGGATGGAGATGAGAATGTACATGTGGAAAGGTCAACAAAGATTGGCAGGAGAGGGAAATGGAGAAGAGCACGTAAGTCCACCCCCGGTCGCGTCGCAGATTCCCGTATTGGCAGGTATTTAAATGGATATTCCTCGACTGTTAGAAAACCTCTTTGAAATCAAAGCAGAAGGTAGAGGGTTCATTTAGACGTGCACCGATATCCTATGACCTCCGCCTCCTATGAACGTATAGTACAGAAATACTGCATTTCACTTGTCATGTCACTGTGCGTTTCACCCGGTTTGACCGGAGCGGAGAAAGGGTGGGGTGTTTACTTGTCTCTTGACGACCTTGTTGTCACGTACACGCTCCCTTCTGTACACTATTATACTTTATATTATACCTTCACTTTCTGCACCGCAACTGATTCCACATCACCAGTAATTCATTTCGCATTGTCACCGAAAAATAACCAAACTCTTCTTCATTTTGTATTAACTCGCCGGATCACTAAGATCCGAAAAATTGAAAAAAAGAAAATTGTAGAAAAATAATTTTGTATTGTTTTAGCATTATTAATTAATCAGTTAATTTGTATTAAATAATAAAACAATTCATTATTATTCATTATTATTCATTATTATTCATATTTATTTGTTATTATTCATTATTATTCATTATTATTCATATTTATTTGTTATTATTCATTATTATTCATTTTTTCATTTTGGTATTATTCATTTTTAAATAAACATGTGTTGATTCGGAGACTATTATTTGCATTCTTGGTTATCTTGGTTCTTAAGAAAAATTATCAAGCTTCGTAAATTGGATCGTTAAGTAACATGTATGGTGAAATTGAAAAATGAAATAGTTGCGAATCTCTGCACAATCGTCAATCTAAAGTAGATAAGGATGTCAGTTGGAGATTAGTTAATGCGATTCGAGTTATCAAATTAATAGAGCAGGTAATACGTAGGGTAAATGACCGTCCTGTGTAGAGTTCAATGTATGTGCTCCTTGTGTTTTTCAAATTACTTTTAGATATGTTATTTATTCAATGGATTCTCATTTAGTGCTGACGAGACTCTGATAAAGAAACTTTTCCTCTGTAGGAAAAAGGAACCTTCAGACTTTTAACATATACAATTTCCTCGTAGCAACCGTTGGATTAATAACTACTACATCGAGTGATAAATTCATCATTTTAATAATAACTACTGCAGTTGATAGAATTCGACTGATAATTCAATTACAACTGTTTGAATAATACGACAACTGCTAGAGGTGAATCAATTCGAATGCTATTGTTACAACAATTCGAATGCTATTGTTGCAACAATCGGAATGCTATTATTCCAACAATTCGAATGCTATTGTTCCAACAATTCGAATGCTATTATTCCAACAATTCGAATGCTATTGTTCCAAAAATTCGAATGCTATTGTTACAACTATTCGAATGCTATCATTACATCAATTCGAATGCTATCATTGCATCAATTCAACTGCTACCGATAAAATAATCCATCTATTCCATTAAATCCAATCATCTAAAATCCACTATCACCTTCATATCCTAAAACTTCACCCAAAAAAAATTGTTGCAAATATTATTGTTATACCAAGAAATTGTAAATTCTCTCTATTTAAATATTACCAACAAGAACTAGAGTGTCATTAATTTTATCTGCAGACATATTTTAAGCGTCTAAAGTTTTATCAAATGCACTACTTCCAAGAAAGAGTACATGTAGGCAAAAATGATTGATTTAGAATGACTGCTGTTACGTTTAAAAGCGTGTTACATGAATAATGACTGCTGCCAAGAAACGACGTTTAAAGGTAAAAAGCCTGTGTGATGGAATTGACGTTGCAGTAGGGGAAATAGAGGAAAGGGTACAGACCGGTCAGAGTCCAAAGTGGCAAACGAAGAACCACTGACAACCGCGAAGAGTCCATTCGGAGAAGGAAAAACTGAATAAAAAGACCAAGATCTCGTTACGCGCCATGTTACCGAATTGCTTTGTCTCTTGTTCCAAAACAATAGTCCTCGCTGATCGAACCCGAAAAAAGAACCGAATACCAAAAAATGCCCGAGCACCAAAAAAACCGTCAAAATATTCCGAAACAAATTTTTTTGAATACTTCCCTCTTTTTCACAATTTTTACAATTTTCCCACATTTCTAAAAACTAGATTTACAACACTTTATTTCCGGCCTAGTTTGGAAATGTTCACAATTTTCCTACATTTCTAAAAAGTAGATTTTCTACTCATCACTCTTCCGGACTAGTTTGGAAATGGAGGTGAAAAATAAACCGAAACTGGCAATAATTTGAATATTGTGAACATTTACGGTGAGGGTGCATTATTCATGCGATGGAACGTTGCACCAGGCTCACAAGTCTTTTGTTTCATAACGAAATTGTAAATCAGATTGGTTGGCAATATTTTATTTTTGATGGGAAGGAAACCGAGTGATCAGGGATCAGTTATCGCATAAGCTGTAATTTCGAAGCTCGTGACGCTTGTCAGCGTTGACTTAATTAATGGGGCAGTTTGAATGTATGGCAATACTCATTATTTTGATATTTCGGTGTGTCTGGAGAGTGACACGATCTCTGCCAGATTGCATCGATTGCAGAGATCGCATCGGCGTCGTGCGAAGAGCGACATAAATTACAGATTTACGGCTCGTTTTGGGGCCAAGAGGTGACACACGCTCACCTATGACTCACTAATGTACAATGTTCACTTTGCCGGATTTGCTCATGTCATTCTAAACACAATTATTTATCTCCTGAAAATTATTCTCCTTGCGAAAGTGCCCTACACATCAATTTGCTTCCTGTACCAAAGCAAATAAATCTCCTCTCAAATTGCACCAAAGCTTCTACTCGGGATGTATAATTTCTAAAATTTGACTGAGAATGTTATTTCGTGCTACTATTTCTCACTATTCCTACTATTTCCCACTATTTCTGCTATTTTCTACTATTTCTTACTATTTCCTACTATTTCCTACTATTTCCTACTATTCCTACTGGTGGTAATTCCTACTATTTCTAAATGCAGTAAATTAGTATGATAATTCAACACCGAGGAAAAAGAATTCGTGATTAGTTTTTAAGATTTGGGCGAAAATGTGAATCCTTTTTAAACGATTGACAAAAAACTAAAGTCACGTTTTCGTTGATAACTCAAAAACTAATCAACATTTTGTCCCTTTCTTGGTCTCAAAAGAAAGATACATTTCGCGCGATTATCACTGGTAAGTTTCATGTTCCTCTCAAAATTGGTTCAAGTCGAAAAAAGCCTTTAATTCGATCAACGAAAGTTGCACCAAAGACACCAAACCTTTGTCACATATTTTTGCATTTCAATTAAGCGTGCAATAATTGAGCGTGCAATAATTGAGCGTGCAATAATTGAGCGTGTGCCTCTGAGCTTACACGCAATTTTCTTGCGCATCTGACTTAAGAAAAAAATAGAGGTTCATACACACAGGCAGTTATTGCATCCGGTCCCTCAATTGCATTCTAATCACTCGTTTTGGAATTTTATGCAAATCTGCCAAAATTGCAAGCGTTAATAAAAGTCTCTAGAATTGCAGTAAATCAGCTACTTTTGTCAAGTAATTACGAAATTCATTAGAATAGGGGCAAATGATTAATTAGCTGCATAATAATAATTTTGTCGGATGAAAGGATTGACGGGATGGCGAAAATATCGTAGAGTTGACTAAAATAAGAAAGGTTGAGCGGAAGCACGTTGGACTTTGAGAAATAATTATGGACTATTAACGTAATTTATGAACTAGTTCAGAGAAGTGAATTACGTATGGCATTGAGGGTGTGTAACTTTGAGGTAACATACTTGGAACACATTTTGTCCACTGTACAGGCCATAGTATACAACCCACGCCAGTTCATCGAACGATCGCTACGCGTTACCGATCGCGGTTAACTCGCTTATGAACGTCGTAAATTACCGATTTACGACTCGCTCCAACTCGTCGGGTGACGATAATCGGTTAATGAGTTGCAATTTGCGAACGTGACGATATCACAACCCATAGAATTCTCCGGAATTGGTATCAATTTCAATCAAAAGAAATGCAGTTGTGATCCCTAATCGCTACTAAAATAAACTTAATTTCGAAAAAGATCAAAGTGAGCCTCTGTCTGATCGGCGTTTAAACGTAATTTTAAAAAATGAAGAATAACACGGTACTTTTGAATAAATATTATTGCTTTTGCTATGTATTATTAAACGTATTATTATTTATTAGGTGTATTACTAAACATACTCATACAAAAAAAATAATTAAATGTGAACCAGGTGGCGCCACACATTCTATGTCGTTTAGCATTGTTCAATTTGAGCCCGCATCAAAAGTGAGTTCAGGTTTTTTCTGTGTTATTAAACTATTATTGGCGTATTATTAAACTACTGTTGACGTGTTCTTAAACTACTATTGACGTGTTCTTAAACTACTATTGACGTATTTTTAAACTATATTGAACCTCTTGGTGGCATATTTTTGATATTGATCTAATATTGATCCATTATTGTCTTTTATGTAAAAATCATTAGTCACTGCCTGGAATGATTTTCAAACAAAAACTGATCACATTGATACCTGCTGGAAAGCAGAAAGTTGGTGTTTTCAAATACATGTGTATTTACCGGTAATGTTATCGCCGCGCTGCTGCGGCCACCGGAAGGAAGGCCTCGGCTGTTGCTTGCTTCGCATATCTCCCGTCCGGTACCGGCGGGGTCACTGGTTGCTTTTTCTGAACGATTGGAGACCACTACTTACCTGAAACATAAAAAGAACATTATTAAAAATTGTTTTCATTCATATTTAGAAGTTACAGAAATAAATTCGACAAATTTTCCAAATTGGATTTTCAACAGTTTGTATAACTGTTTATTATTATTTTGTGGTAATTTATTTGTATTGTTTGTTATTTTGTTGTTGTTCTTTTATAAAATTGTTTATTTGCTCTTTGTTTCTTATTGTTTGTTTGTTGTCTGTTTGTGAAACTGTTTATTATTTGTTTGTTGTTTACTTGTAAATTTGATTATTGTTATTGTTGTTGTTTATTTGTAAATTTGATTATTGTTATTGTTATTGTTTATTTGTAAATTTGATTATTGTTATTGTTGTTGTATATTTGTAAAATTGTTTATTGCTATTTGTTGTTTATTGTTTGTTTGTTGTATATTTGTAAAATTGTTTATTGCTATTTGTTGTTTATTGTTTGTTTGTTGTATATTTGTGAAATTGTTTAGTATTTATTTGTTGTTTATTTGTGAAATTGTTTATCATTTGTTTGTTGTTTATTTGCCAAATTTATTATTGTTATTGTTCTTTATTTGCAACATTTTTTATTGCTATTTGTTGTTTATTGTTTGTTTGTTGTCTAGTTGTGAAATTGTTTATTATTTGTTTGTTGTTTATTTGTTAATAAAGTGATTATTGCTATTTGTTGTTTATTGTTTGTTGTCTATTTGTGAAATTGTTTATTATTTGTTTGTTGTTTCTTTGTTGTTTCTTTTTAAAATTGTTTATTGCTATTTATTGTTTGTTTGTTGTCTAGTTGTGAAATTATTTATTATTTGATTGTTGTTTGTTTGTAAAATTTATTATTGTTATTCTTGTTGTTTATTTGTAAAATTGTTTATTTGTTGTTTTGTTGTTCTTTACTTTTAAAACTGTTTATTTATTTATTGCTCATATCTTGTTCATCTTTAATAATTGTTTTCCTCGTTAACTATAAAGCTCTTTGTCTGACTGTTGTTTGTTTATTGTTGATTTGTTGTTCTCCTATTATTGATTTATTTGTACATTGTTGGTATCTTAAGTTTTTTAAATTATTGTTTCCTATTTCCTGTTTGATTACTTAGTGATTAGTTTTTTTGTAACTTTTTTGTTTACTAAAAGTTTTTGTTACTTGTTTGTGTATTTGTTGTTTCTTGATGATTATTGTTATTCTTATTGTTTATTGTTATTCTTATTGTTTATTTTTATTCTTATTGTTTATAGTAATTCTTATTGTTTATTGTTATTCTTATTGTTTATTGTTATTCTTATTCCCAATATCTTTATAGTTAATTAATTTTCGTTTCTTCGTTAATTGTTATTTGTTTACTTGTAAATCTATTCTTAAATTTCTTATTTACGGAATTAAAATTGATTTGATTAATAATTGTTCGTTTTAATCATCTTAACAATTGTTCGACCATTTTTCAAAAAAATAATGTTGTTTAATTGTTTGTTTAATTCAAACAAACATTTTTTCTGAATATACGCGTACAATAGAATCATATGGCAGACGGATCAGCTAAATAATGATTACTCTAATACTTCCCCATTACCCTCTTTTCAAAGACCCTTATAACATTTACATCATCATCGTAATTCAGCACATAGGGGCAATTACAGAATCCCATAAAGCTTGTTAATCTTCCCTAAATTCCTAATTTTCAATTCCAGAATTATTTTCTACCAACATTCTGTTATCAACAACTATAATCAACAACTATAATCAACAACTATAATTAACAAGCAATTCCTCGTAAATTTATAAACTCCTTTTTAAACGAATTGTTGAACGACTGACAAAAAACTCAAGTCACGTTTTCGTGAACAACTCAAAAACGAATCAACATTTTTTACCTTTTTGGGTCTTAAAAGAAAGATAAATTTCGCGCGATTATCACTGGTAAGTTTCATGTTCCTCTTAAAATTGGTTCAAGTCGAAAAAAACCTTGAATTCGAGCAACGAAATTTGCACCAAAGTCACCAAATCATATCCCATAATTACATCTCAATATCTTTTAAATTTTAAACCCATTTTTAAACATTTCAATGTTTTCATTTTAATTTACCTTAATCCCCATCAAAATAAATACACCATTCTAAAATTATTAAAAAAAGGGTAAAATTTTAATTTGGAAAAAATCCATCAAATGATGAAAAGACTTTACGCGTGGCCAGAAACAAAAAAACTATTCCAAGTCAGAAAGAGGAGATGAAGAAAGAAACCTACATGGGAGTTTTATTGGAACGCCCTTATGCCTATTATCCCCTTACGTCTCTCTCTGCAGACTCCCAAAAGAGGTTGACGTTGAGCGCGAATTAAAATGTCTCATAAATATCTGAAACAAAGGCGGCACATTTTGGAGGGCGTACGTCCAAGAGATATACGACTACTACGATAGCGACAAAGTGAGAATTCCTGGGGTGAGCGTCCAGCTTTCCTGCAACTTTCTGATTTTCCCTGCTACCAAACGTTACATAAATTAACCTAACGTTCACAGGCATGGTGATACGGATTAACAAGAAAAATAATAACGTGTAACGATTCGTCACTCCCCTGGAAACTCCTATATCCCTTGGATAGAAACTATTATACCTAAGGTAATATTATCCTTGTCCCTCATATATTTTATTTCAAATTTCTTTATTTTCTCTCCATTTTCTCTTCAAATTTATAATGTTTCAATCCTTATTTTCTAGTTATAAATTGAGAACTCAAAAGTTTTTGATAAAAATTCTTCCAGCCTAAAGTATTCGTTTTTTTAATTTAATGTAATTTTTTGTTGTAGGATTTTAGAGAACGCAAGTTTTTATTGTATATAGAAATAATGTTATTATTGTTATTAAAAAATGCTATAATATTAAAAAACTGTGCTATTGAAAATGTACAATACTATTCAAAATATTGTGATAATCAAAATGCTACTCAAAATAAAGTGCTGTAAAAATACAGTTATATTAAAAATACAGTTATATTAAAAATACAATACAATTAAAAAAATAAAGTCTGATTTGTGTTTCACAAAGTTTGACATTTGCTAATTCAACGTTTCGATAAAAGATCTCATGCACTTTTCAAAATCATATGATATTAAACGCTTTTGTCATTTTTAGGTTACGTGGACATGTTTAAATTATGTTTCAGTTAAAAATGAAAGAAATTTTAAGGATTCAGTGTATGAGTTTCGATTACCTTAATTGGGTTATATCGAAATAATTTTATGATTAAACTCCGGAATATACTTGTTTGTTTTATTGAAATTGATTAATACTGAAAGTGTCAATTCTTATCACGTCAAAAGTAAATTTGTCGAAGCAATACTTTTGCCTAATAATAGTTAAAGAAATTTCCATTATTGTTAATTGCTTCACACTATCACAAAGTTGTTTAATTTTCCTAATTATTTTAAAAAAATATACCACCACATTAAAGACAATACAATCACAAATTTAAATCCTATACTTGAAAAAAAACACAGAAAAAATGGAATTTTCACATTAAAAAATATTTCTCGATTTGTTAACAAAGATTCGACAAATTAGGTTTATTTTTATAGCTAACTTGTTTATTTTTATAGCTAACTTGTTTAGCTATAATTGTAATTAAATCGAAGTCTTGTAATTGTGACCATTGTGATCACAAAATCATTTGTAATATAAACGTATTATATATATTTAAACGTTTTGTTAACAATTTTGCTTCCTTACAAAAAACCTGTGCTTTCCAAACTTTGTTTAAAAAAAATAAACTGAATAGTTTAGACAGGCTGCAAAGTGTTGGTATTTTACGCACTTTTTTAATTACGCATGCGTCTGATTGCTATTTTAAGCAGTTTCAATTGCGCATGGGTCAGATCGCTATTTGACACAGAGTTTCAATTGCGCATGCGTCGGATCGCTACTACTGTACACTTGGAATTGCGCATGCGGCCGATAGCTGTACTTTCCAATCGCGCATGCGTTGGATCGCTACTTTCCACACAGTTGAGACTGCGCATGCGGTCTACTACTATTTTAGTGACACCATCTCTCGGAGATACCTCCAACTCTGTTCCCACTCTTATCACTTTTTGAAATGCTTGCAAGCATGTAATTTCACTTTTGTTATTGAATATTACAAAACAAGTGTTATAGAAATTAGCGAGTGATACACGTGCATCACTTGGGTTATTTTACACACTTGTATAATAAATAAATATTTGTTAATTACCTGTTAAAATTCTTTTACTAGATACCAAAATTCTTTTTTTAAATACAAGAATTTTTTTTCTAAATACAAGAATTCTTTTTTCAAATACAAGAATTCTTTTTCTAAATACAAGAATTCTTTTTTCAAATACAAGAATTCTTTTTCTAAATACAAGAATTCTTTTTGAAAATAAAATAATTTTTTTTGTAAATACAAGAATTTTTTTTCTAAATACAAGAATTCTTTTTGTAAATAAAATAATTCTTTTTGTAAATACAAGAATTTTTTTCTACATACAATTCTTTTTCTCTGTAATATTCCAAGGAATAAAAAGTATCTGAGATGAATTTAGACGTAAAAAGGCCATCATCATTTTTTCACAAGGTTGCTGTTTTCCCGGGAAAAATATAGACTTAAGTGACTATGCTACTTTGATTTAAATTATGCCCGGCAGTTAGAGGAGTGTAACAGAATCTCTAAATTACAGTGACTTAATTCTGGAGCCTCTGACTGCAGCAGATAAGGCTTAATCGACGATAAATTAATTCGAAATGTTTCCAGCAACCCCAAGTCACTAAATCTTGAGGAATTATCATTATCGCCGTGAGAATATCGATCTGGAGTTTGGATTTTTTGAGTTGTGGCAGTTGGAGAGAAGTTCTTTCCACCCCCGGAAAAATCAGATCTGGAGCACAAAAGGTCGAGTGATTTGTGTCGTTCGCCATTCTTTTGACCGTGCGGTACGTTGTTCGGTGCACTCTGTCTTTTCGAGTGAGTCTCTCTTGCTCTCTTGTTCTCTCTCTCTCGATCTTTCTCTCTTGCTAGTAGATATGGCCGGGTAATATACGATCTCTGCATCTGTTCCCAGAGTGACGCAACGTCCCGCCATAGATCACACCCAGGCTTTTAGAGAGTGAAGGCTGTTAAGGAGAGTACGAGAGACCATGATAAAGAGAATGAGAGAGTGAGAGAGACTGTAGTTGGGCAGTGTGCGGGGGTGAAGGAGAAAGCAAGAACGAAAGAAGGAGCCAAGAGAGACGGACAGGATGACGTACTGTTACTGTTAAACTCGCTGCCGTCGCAACGTGTAAAGAAGAGCTGAGCGGATCGTTCCTCTCTTACCCTCCATTGTGCTTTTCTTCCCTCTTCCCTCCTCACTCTTGCTCCCCACTCTATACGTGGCCGGAAATTTAGAGGGATGAGTAATACAGAAGAAATGAGCAGGAAGGTCTAGGCCCAAATTTTCTTTCAATCTGACACGTACAGGTTCCGGCACGTAGAACAGGTGATTTTCAATATCAATCGCCCTTTCAAGATTGATCCAGTTTCATTCAAGTTTGTTTCAAATGGGTTTCAAGATTATTTCTAGTTATTTTCAAGTTTGTTCCAATTTTATTTCATGTTTCTTTTTGTTCATTTCAATTTTGTTTCAAGAATCAATTCCAAGCTTGTTTTTGTTTTTTCAATTCTTTTCGAGATTCAATTTAATTTCAAGTTTGTTTCGACTTTGTTTCAAGTTTGTTTTGACTTTTTTCAAGTTTGTTTCGACTTTTTTTCAAGTTTGTTTCGACTTTGTCTCAAGTTTGTTTCGACTTTGTTTCAAGTTTGTTTCGACTTTGTTTCAAGTTTGTTTTGACTTTTTTTCAAGTTTGTTTCGACTTTGTTTCAAGTTTGTTTTGACTTTTTTTCAAGTTTGTTTCGACTTTGTCTCAAGTTTGTTTCGACTTTGTCTCAAATTTGTTTCAATTTTGTTTTCAGTTTGTTCCAATTTTAGGTCGAGTTTCTTTCGAATTTGATTCAATTTTATTATATATTTTTATATATTTATATTTAATATATTTAATATTTTATATATTTAGTTTTGTTTCAAGTTTCAATTTTATTTCAATTCACAATTGCATTTCAAGTTTATTTTGAATGTGTTTCAATTTTGTTTAAAGTCTCAATTTAAGTTCAATTTTGTTTCGAATTTGTTTAAAATTTGTTCTTAATTTTGTTTCAAGTTCGTTTTAAGTTTGTTCCAAATTTGTTACAACTTTGTTTTAAGATAGTTACAAGTTTGTTACAAGATTGTTTCAAATCTGTTTCAAGTTTATTTCAAGTTTGTTACAAGATAGCTTCAAGTTTGTTAGACGATTGATTCAAGTTCGTTACAAGATTGTTTTAACTTTGTTTCAAGTTTTTTACAAGATTGTTTCAAGTTTGTTACAAGTTTGTTTCAAATTTGTTTCAAGTTTATTTCAAGTTTGTTATAAGATAATTTGAAGTTTGTTATAAGATTATTTCAAGTTTGTTACAGCACAATTGATTCAAGTTCGTTTCAAAATTGTTTTAATGCTGCTTCAAAGTTTGCTTTATCTTTTGTTTCTAGTTTGTTTCTGGATTGTTTCCAGTTTCTTTCCAGTTTCTTTCCAGTTTGTTTCAAGTTTGTTTCAAGATTGTTTCAAGATTGTTTCAAAATTATTCCAAGTTTGTTTCAAAGTTTTCCATCATGTTTGTTTTACGTTTTTTTTTATGAAGTATGTTTTGAATGTGATTCAAGTTTGTTTCCAGTTTATATCAAGTATGTTTTAAATGTGCTACAAGTTTGTTTCATGATTGTTTCGAATTTACTTCAAGTTTTCTTTGAACTTTGTTTCCAGTTTACTTGCTTGTTTGTTCCAAACTTATTTTAAGCTCGTTTGAGTTGATTTCTAGTTAATTTCTTTTCCGTTTGTTTTAGGTTTGTTTAAAATTTGTTTCAAGTTTGTTTCAAGTTTGTTTCATGTTTGTTTCAAGTTTCTGTCAAGTTTTTTTTAAGTTTGTGTCAAGTTTTTGTTAAGTTTGTGTCAAGTATTTGTTAAGTTTGTGTCAAGTTTGTTTTAAAAGTCATTGTCAAGTTTATTTTCAAACTCACTCTCAAGTTTAAATTTTAGCTTCCGTTCAAGCTCCTTCTCAGTCACTAAACATTTCCAGAAAAATTCTACACCTTCAGGCTCAAATGAACAAGTTGAGATATGTTCCAGCAAGGACAGATATATTTGTTCGTGTTCTTTCATGTGCAAGTGGCCCACTTGAGTATCAAGTGGAGTTTCCTATCCTTGGGATAAAATGGTCGCTGATATAGTCATGACAATTTAGAAACAGACGTTTTTTTGTAAGTTTATGTCTGAAAGCGACTTCTCTTTTTGTGAGAGTGTTACTCAGTCGCTCCAGCTTGAAAATTAATGTGGAAACTTCTATTTTTAAGTACAAATATTTCTTCACGCATGCTGGCCATAATGATCGTCAATTAAAGTGTTGATCATTCAATCAATTCAAACTTTCTACTATACTCACTTAAAACTGAAACATTGTATGTCCATTTCATATTGAAATATTGTATATCCACTAATTCACATTCAAACAATATTCTTTCCATCAAGTCAAATTGAAACCTCGTATCTCCATCAAATAAAATTGAAACATTGTATTTTCATCAATTGAAAGTTTGCAATTCCATCAAGTAAAATTGAAACATTGTATATCCATTATTTGAAAGTTTGTAATTCCATCAAGTAAAATTGAAACATTGTATATCCATTATTTGAAAGTTTGTAATTCCATCAAGTAAAATTGAAACCTTGTATATCCATGATTTGAAAGTTTGTAATTTTATCAAATAGAATTGAAACATTGTATCATCATCAACATTGTATCAACATCAAAATTGCAAGTTTGTAACTCCCTCGAATAACATTGAAAATTTTTACTTCCAACGATTGAAATTGAAAAATTGTATTTCCAGACACTGAAACTTTTTGATTTCATGAATAAATTTAACTGATGCATCAATTTAAATTTTGGATTTCCTTCAATCTGAATTGAGTTTTTTTCAATCTAAATAGAAATTTTGTATTCCCGTCAGTTGTACTAATTCTGCGAGGAATCATCTTGCAAACAAAATCAAGAACACGATAGTGTTACTATTCCATGAAATATAAAACTTTCAAGAGATTTGCACTATTTCTGCAATAACTGCTTACGAAATTACAAAAAACAACTCTATCCTAGACTTATCCATAACTTGTACAGTATAAAACCAATCATAGAAAGAAATTTCTACTCTTAATAAATTGTAACCAAAAAAATTAACTCAAGTTCTTCGAACAGATCGCAGTACTCTAACATAAACAAAGCAAAAGTCTGTTTTATGATATAGAAAAAAATCTATTTTCTCTTCCTAATTTTCCTATCCTTTACCAAAAACAATGTTGGATTCACGTGAGGATTGTAACAATTTTCGGAAAGTGAATAGCAGATTTATTCGACCACGCTTGATGTAGATGCTGCATATGAGCTTGCAATGATATCCTGAGTTGAAACACTAGCGTGCTGTCTGAGAGTTCTAGATGTGAAGGAGGGAAGTGGAAAAAGAGGAGAAAGTTGAACGGAACGGGATGGAAGAGTGGATCCCACGAATACGCGCGTTGGCAGGGTAGACGTTTCCAGAGAATCTCATAAATCAGGTCAGGGTTTGCAACGGTGGTGGCTGCGGCGGTGAAGGAAGCTTGGAGGGTGAGTTGCGATGCGGGAGGGTCGTTAGGTAAAGGTCGACGCATAACAGACCCACGCTGGCGACGACCAAGACGGCGTCGCAGCGCATGCTCGTAAAATACTTGGCGCCAATTCCTTCAAGACCAAACATTTAAACAACTCAGAAAAATCTACTGCTATCACTGGAGTCCGATATTTTCCTTCTCCTGCACTCCTACACTTTCCGATTTTATTATCATTTATTTTCTCTATTTCACTGCCTCTTATTTTCTACAATTTTATTTAGTCTCAGCATTGTATATCATTTTATTACTCCGCTACCTTCTTCTCCCCATTACATTAATTTTTATTTCAAGTGTGCAATTCGTATTACCGTTATGTTTATTCCCAGTACATATTTATTGCTTCCTTCGTACAGTCAGTACTTTCTTTCAATTATTGTTTTATAACTTTGTTGCCTACTTTCTATTTTTGATTTTTTAGTTTAGCTCTGCTTGAGAATGACTTTTATTCCGTATTAATTAACTGTAATTGCAAATTGATTTAAAATTTGATGAAAATTAAACTGATTGATTTAAAAGTTGATGAAAATTGTAAAAGATTGTAAGAAATTGTAAAAAAATGTAAAATTTGACAGAAATTAAACTCGTTGATGAAAATTGAATTAGCTGATGTAAAAGTAGATGAAAATTGAATTAGCTGATGTAAAAGTAGATGGAAATTGAACTGGTTGATGTAAAAATTGATGGAAATTAGATTGGATGATGTAAAGTCGAAAAATGTTGAAATTAATCTTGAATTTTGAGTTACGAAATGTACGTGAGTGGCCCTTAAAACGAAGGACAACGTCTGACAGTCAATGAACTTGTTCTACTAGTTGTGAGTAGAAACAGATCGATATTTTGTTTCTGCGGGAGGTAATTAGTTTCTGTAGTATTAATCAGTAGACAGCAAGACTGAAGTATTACTGGAATTATTTAACAATGTGTTGCGTCAGATATACTTATCAATGCCGCAAACTCATAATTAATAACATTAATTTGCATACACAGTCAGTTTCGATTCATCGATAATTTCCAAATACCACCAACTTCGACGTATCGATAAACTGTTAATTTCGATACACCATTAACTACTGCAATCATTTCTTCCCGTTAATTTCGATGCTCTGACTTAAAAGACCTTACAATCACAAAATTCCGACAGAATTTTATGCAACTCGAATTTAATTAACAGATTAGATTTATGAAACTCAAATTCAATGAATAGATTAGATTTACGAATCTCTCTAATTAGATTTGATTTAAGAAACTCAAATTCAATTAATAGATTAGATTCACGAATCTCTCTAATTAGATTTGATTTAAGGAACTCAAATTCAAAGAATATATGAGATTTACGGATCTCTTTTATTAATATATTGAATAGAACTCAAATTCAATGAATAAATTAGATTTACGGGTCTCTCTAATTATATTTGATTTAAGGAACTAAAATCCAAAGAATAGATTAGATTTACGGATCTCAAATATAATTAATAAATTACATTTTAAGAACTCTAATAGATTAGACTTTGGAACGGAAATTTAATTATAAGATTAGATTTGCGGGGCTCAAATTTAATTAATAGATTAGATTTACTAAAAGAGGGAAAAAGAATAATATGATACGAAAGGTGAAGAAGAGAAGGAAGGAGTCTGGAAGCTGAAAATATTGGAAAACGTCAATGGCACTAGAACATTGGAGGAAAAGCAGATGTAGAGAAATACGAAGGGGAAGAGTATTTATGACAAGTACGTGGATTCTTGAAAACCGGAGGAAAAATGAATACAGAAGCGTATGTCATTCGTCGTCTTGAGTTTGAAAATATATACAACAAAGTCCATGAATCCAAAAGTAGGGACAAGTTACTCCAAGAAATCCAGTTACGTTTCTTTCCCTCATTGAATTCAAGTGAAATTTCAATTTTTAGTAGAAATTGTGTAATCCTAATGATATCATTTTTTGTATTTCCTCTACATTCCCGACCATTCCCTTACATTTTCGGTACAATTCTTCGAATTTCCGATACAATCCCTCAAGTTTCCGGAACAGTGTCTTACATTTCCGATACAATGTCTTACATTTCCGATACAGTCTCTTACATTTCCGATACATTCTCTTACATTTCCGATACAGTGTCTTACATTTCCGATACATTCTCTTACATTTCCGATACATTCTCTAACATCTGAACATACCCAAACATTTTTCGTACATTTTCTTACACTTTCCATACGCTTTCGTACAATTCTCGTAAATAAAACATTTGCCTGTCCACTTGTAAATGTGGACACTATGTACTTCATGTTCATTTGTATACAAATGAATTTGAATGATTATAATCATTCAAATTCCTAATTAGCGGAAATTGCAATTGCCTGGTTACTTTTTAGATCATCTGTTGATGATGGTTGTCGAAGGAGGGTGCGGGGAAAAGGACTCGCCGATGGTTGAAAAAGATTTCTGAGGGTAGAACTTCTCGACAAGGACAGAAGAGTGAGTGAGGATGGCACACGATTGATTCATTGGACGCGCGTGCCGGCTTCAAATCACCAGAATAGATCCGCCGCAGTGGAATGCCAAGCCCACGGCTAATCCATCCTGCGTCTTTATTGCTCGGGGACATTTATAAAACAGTGAGACGAAAAGCTCACACCAGAGCGAAACTTGCTCGCCGATTATAAATCCTGAAATTCGTCGTTTAACGTCAGTCGTGATCAAGCGCTGCAGAAAACAGAAGTGAAAGAGCGCGGACGGAATGAGTAGCATCGACATCCCTCATTCTTCACAAGTCGCAATGTATGTTGTCGTTATAGTTGTCGCCCAACGAAAACTGCCAACATTTAAAACCTCAAGCGCACTTTGATCCGGGAGTCATAAGTTTTTTCTATTTTAAGACTTTGAGATTAAAATTTTATTCAAGAGTTTCAAATCCGCTGGATTCTATAATGTGTTTCTGTAAGATTTCGCATTTTTTGTATTCCTGAAAGTTTTTATACGTTTGTTATATAGTCAAACCTCTATGTGGTGGAAACTCTATATGGTGGAAAAAATTACCAGCTTGTATATTTTATCCCGTACGTTTTTGTAGGTTCTCATACGTTCGTGTTTGTTCCGATTCACTTTCTGCACGTTCCGAATCATTTTTTGAACGTTCCTGTTCGTGCTCACATGTTCCTATACGTCCTAGTACACAATTCTTTGGAAACGAATCCGATTTCGCAAAGGTCGTTTTGCAAATGTTTTTCCAAGAAAGAAATTATTGATTTTCACCTGGATATGTTCTCGTAAATTCGCGAACGTTCTCATTCCCGTATGTTCTGATACATTTCCCGCTCCATTCCAGAAATGAAAATTCAAACACGATTTTCCCGTTTCTTGGAAAATGGAATCCCGATTCCATGTTCAGGTGTTTGAAGAATTTGTAAATTATGACCGGTGTTTTCATGAGCGAGCGTTACTTTGAATTATCTTATGTTTGGGATATCTTAAAAGTCCGAAACTCTCTTGGAGAGCAGGTATTTTTCAAGCGTAACAATGATCACGAAACAGAAAGGATATCATGGGGTGAATGCATTCCAGGACTATTTCAGTGGAGGGTCGTTTCGGAGACTGGTAGATAATTACATTCGGCTTCATCCGGCGAGTAGTTTATTTTGGAGTGAACACAGTCCGAGCAGAGAATACTTACACGTATAGTGGCACACAGTATAAGCCGGCAGGCAGATAGGTTAGTGTAGGTAGGTTTGGTAAGCGAAGGTGTAGCAAAGATAAGGTGCTCGTTGCGTTGAAACGTCCCTTGGCGGCCGTCCCAGAGCGTCCCGACAACCTCCCAACGACCCCTTTCCACCCACCCCGGATGTAACGACCAGCGGGTCTTCCTCAACTGCCTAACCTAACCCGGCTCTCGTGTAATATCGCGCTCACTCTTCCTGCCATGCCGTCGTCGTTATCCAGACTTCAATGCCTATACGTATACATTTATACAAATTCACAAGCATGTGTGTGTGTTCATGTACAGATGCACGTGCATGTGTATTTTTACAGTTTTATATGTACATTTATATATAGTTTAATTATATACATACGCATTTATACAGTTTTTCATACACAGTTATGCAATTCTGCACTTATACATTTATACAGTTCTACATACACATTTAAATAAGTTTCTACATACACATTTAAATAAGTTTCTACATACACGTTTATATGTACTTCATACGCGTTTATAAGTACTACATACGCGTTTATATGTGCTTCATACGCGTTTATATGTACTACATACACGTTTATATATACTTCATACACGTTTATATGTACTTCATACACGTTTATACAGTTCTCAATTTACATATACATGAACACTTTCTCTGGACCTGTATACAAAGAACCCCAACGCTTGAATTTCTCGCTTAGATCCAGTCCACTGAACCAACAAGAAGGAATAAAAGAGAAACTCACTCAAGAACCTTACAACCCCTCTTAATCCAATACCTACAGACAGTAATAATACGAATACTTGATCTTTATCGGCTTGGAGGATTCACAAGTTTCGAGCAGTACTTTTGTAACACTCGGGGATTCTTTCTTTTTGTAAGAACAAGTTAATTTTGCATATTTTGTGTCAACAAACTTAAGGGAGTTTCAGGTTAGCTGATACATGTGAATGTAGGTTAGAAGCTGAAGACAATTATATGTATGAAATGTTTTTGAAACCTTTTCGAAATCAAGTGAGATCATCTCGAAGATCAACTAGAGCAACAATTCCAGGTTGATCCTTATCGAGAATTATTCATAGGGCTATTTTTAAAAGCATTTTGGGATCTTCAGAATTGTTTGTGGAAAAACATGAAGAAATATCTCTGTGGAATCAAAAGCAGGATTATTTTTAGGATCATTTGTAGACAAATTGCAAAAATTATCTTTAGGATTATTTCTAGGACAATCATCATCAAACTTAGATTTAGAATCATCACTAGGATCACATTTTAGTTCATCAGCACCAGAATCGTTGCTAGAACCACCATCATGAGAATCATAATGAGAATCATCATCAGAATCATCATCAGAGTCATTGGAATCATCATCAGTCATTGGAATCATCATCAGTCATTGGAATCATCATCAGAGTCATTAAAATCATCATCAGATTCATCTCCAGAATCATTATCAGAGTCATC
Organism: Ganaspis sp. Gsp50; assembly: GCA_011057455.1. NCBI lineage: Eukaryota > Metazoa > Arthropoda > Insecta > Hymenoptera > Figitidae > Ganaspis > Ganaspis sp. Gsp50. The sequence continues at coordinate 95,810 of WNHD01000058.1, forward strand.
ATCAGAATTATTATGAGAATCATCATCAGAATTATCATCAGAATCATCATCAGATACATCTCTAGGATCATTTCCAGAGTCTTCATCAGCAGAATAACATACAGAATGATCTTTATGATCAATTTTTGTACCATCATCATCAACATTATTTCAGGGATCAACAGAATCATTGTCAGGACCAACAGAATCAGTTCTAAGATCATCAATATCAACATCATCAGATTTATCTTCTGAATCATCTCCAGGATCATCTCTAGAGAAATCAGAATGGCATCTAGAATGATCTCTAAGACCTCTTTTAGAATTATCATAATCAACATCATTTCCTGGACCAGCTGTAGAATCATTTCTAAGATCATCAGAATCATCAGAATCATCAGATTTATCTCCAGAATTATCTCTAGGGTAATTTCTAGGACCATTATCATCAAAATAATATTGATCTCCTTAATCACTTCTGGGACCATCATCATCGTCAGCGTTATTTCTAGGATCATTGGAGTAATTTCCAGGACCATCAAAATCATTTCCAGGACTACACGGAAAAAACTGCTATGTTTGTGGCAACTAGAATTTAAATGTTGAAAGGAACAGTGTTACAAGAATCATATATGTTGTTGGCATAAATTTATTT